>JAEBDU010004823.1:0-10324 GCA_016802625.1 Heliconius numata | reverse complement strand
TGCTTCCGAAGGAGATGATGGCAGTGAACGTGTTACTTCAGTAGATACATCAGAAAAAAATTTTTGAAAAGCATTTGCCACTTCTAAATCTGAATTTAAGATTATATTATTAACTTTTAATTTGATAGGTTCACTGACAGCTCTAGATCTCCCAGTTACAGTAGTAATAGCATCCCATGTAGCTTTAATTTTATTATTAGAGTTCAAACTTTTTGCTCTTATATACATAGACTTAGCTTGGACACATACCTTTTTAAATATTTTTGAAAAATTTCTAACTTTTAACAAGAACGCCGGATCTTGATTCCATTGCCTCATATTATATAATTCGTATAGTTTGTTTCTGCTTCGGTATATACCAACAGTTGCCCAGTCGCTAAAAGTTAACTTCGAGTTTTTATATATTTGTTTAACTTTAAAAATGTTATCAAACTCTGTTGAGAGTAAATTAAAAACTTTGCAATATAGCTGATTTGGATTTAATCCGGTTATTTCTAAGTTTGCAATTTTTTCACTCACTCTATTATTAAAAAGATTAATTTTATTTTCAGTGATTGGTCTAATTGATATTGGTTTACGTTCTGCGACTATTTTATCTATTACCGAAAACATTTGACCACAATGATCCGAGCTTAGATTAGTAATAATTTGTTTTTCTACAGTCTCACAATGACAAAAAACATTATCTATACAAGTAGCGGATGTATTCGTTATACGAGTTGCTTCAGAGAAAACATTAAACAAATTAAAAGATTTAAATAAATTTAGAAGACGAAGGCTTAGTGATGTCACCTGTAGTATATCTATATTAAAGTCTCCGCATACTATTAAAGATTTACTATTCGAACTCAAATTATTAAGAACATCCTCCATTTTCTCTTCAAATATTTCAAAACTACCTGAGGGGGGTCGATACACGCATACTATAATATGTCTATTGAATTCAACGCAGGACAGTTCAATAGAGCGTTCGTCGGAGAGAGCTACTATATCTGGTCGCGATTTACAACGTATATCATTTCTTACTAATATAAGCGAGCCGCCGCGGATGGCCTTCTCTCTAACGAACGAACTTGACAATTTATAATTTTCAATATTTACTATATTACATTTCGAGATCCAGTGCTCTGTTATACACATTATATGAATATTGAATTTTTTTAGAAATAATTCTAGTTCCAGTTCTTTGCCTCCTAGGCCTTGCATATTCTGATGTACAATGTTAAATTTAAATGACCTAGGCGTTGTCTTATTGTCTAGTTTAAATTGGAACTTACATCATTATACTTTATAGAAGTATTATTAGTATATTTTATTTCTTTCGTTATACTATGTACAACGGGGTTTTGTATATTGTATGCTACTAAAGTAGCAATTTGTTTCTTAAAATATAAAGGTAGATACAATGTATCTTTTGTCAACTTACATCTATTATAAATAAATTTATTTACATCTAAATAAAATAATGCGTCGCTATGACGTTCTGTCGTATTATATAATGTCAAGTTCAGGTTATATATATATTTATTTTGTTTTTCTGTGAGGGAAGAAGAATATGGAAAAGAGCATATAATAAATTTACATTTAGTTTTACTATGTAAGTCAAGCAAGTTTTCTATACTCTTTATAACATCTTGTTTCCTCACTGACAAACTATGACCATGTAATAGTACAACAGTACTATGCTCATTTAAATTCATGGACATAATTTTCTTAATATTAAACTGGTAACTGGCTCCAGGCGAACATGCATTAAATACTGAATTTGAGAAGTGGTGACTAAGTAGGGACCCAAAGCCTTGACCTAATTTATCAGATATAACAAAAATATTTCTTGATGAGGAGCGGGAGGAATTGACAATATGTAAATTATTTTTATTATTTTTATTGAGTAAATTATGCATGGCCGAGTCACCCACAGCCTCTTGCGAGGGAATTGATTCAGTGGAACCTACAACTGAACAACCACAACTATGTTTATTTGTTAGTGATTCAAATCTTTCCATGTTGTAATTGCAAAGGTCAACCAAATCACCTGCAGCTAAAATATGTTCTTTAATTTGATTTTGTGAGGATTCATATTTCTCACTTAGTGCTCTGAGGGAGCTATTTAAGGTGTTTATTTCATCTTGCAGCTGGAATGTGTCTCGGTCATACATAAACCTGCTTTGAATCAATCTATTATTATAACATTCAAGTTTATTTATTAATTTTAATTTACTATTTCAAGTTTATTTATTTATTAATTTCAATTTTAATTTACTTCATTTATATTATAAGTGGTATATCACTATACTAGTTATTTCTGTTTACATTTATATATTAACAAAAATTTCGGGATGCAGTGATGATATGACTTCTTACATTGTTGTGGTTTCGAAACCAGTTTTAAATTAAAAAAAACACCGTGGGGAGAGGCGTGTTGGGTGACGGGACTCTCTGCCGTGTCACCAGAGAGGAAAAAAATAATATAATTTAAATAAAGTGAATCTTCCTAATAGAGATTGAACCTATAATGCTCTTGCTTACTTTCAGACGTTGTTCCATTGAGCCATGACGTAATGAAAATATTTGTTCAGTGCTTTGTGACGCATTCATATAAATGAATGGATATTGTTATTACAAATAAATAATTTGAAAAGAAATTCTTCATGCATTTATTTATGCAAGAAGATCTTCATGCATAAATAATGGACAAATAGACACATTCTAACATGTTGAGATTTCTGATTTCCTCCTTCTGGTTCTTCGATAAATAAACTTACCAATGAAATTTTTTTTTCAATTCTCATTGACAATAACTGAGATTAGAGCACCCAACCAAACACACTCTTCAGCTTTATAATATTATAGTACAGAATTTTATTTTCCTCTTTAACAAATAAATAAAACAAATCGTTTAGATATATTGGGTAAAAATCTATCTATTGGTTTGCAACTTCACGCTTTTACGTATGAACGTACATAAAACCGTTTTTCAATTAGTTCAAATATAAATTGCTTCACTCTCGACAGGTACTTCACGTGTGAAACATGAATAGAATAGACAAATACTATTTTGCGTCGACTTTTAGTAGATATCTCTATTTTAGAAAATGGATAAACATTTTGAACGTAGCGGGACTCGAACCTGTGGCCCTTGGACGCCGTCTTAACGCTCTGACCGCTGCTAAGCCATATTTTCTTTGTCTTTTTATTGACCGTCAAAAATCTACGTATACTTAATCTTAGCAAGATGAAAAAATGTAAGAGAGCAGGCGTGAGCATTTTAAAATATCAAAAAAAAAAGCAAATGACACCTTCATGACTCTTCCTCATAGCTGAGTAGATAGAGAGAATCTAGAGTCCAAGCATTCAATTCTCCTCATTTTACACAAATTTGAGTGGTGGAACTTAACGCCGTAGCCACTATATACACCACAACATATATTCCGCGCTAAAATTCTAATTTCTTCAAAATTCTATGTAGAATTTAAGAAAAGCCTCCAGCGATACAAGTTACACGTAACACCTCGTTTCGGCCCCTTGACCATTCAGAAGGGAAGTTTTTAAGTACGGTCCGCCGTGATAAATGTACCCCTTTATTCGAGTCACCTATCAAGTTACCTTCGATTTTTTTGTTTTCTATATTGTCACTGAAAAAAGCAATTTTCAGGATCATATAGCGCTTAGAACGTTTTTATGTTGGAAATTCGGTTATATTATTCATTGGAAGTGATAAATTTAATAAATTCTTTGTATTATAATCCTTGGAAGATATAAAGATATTTTAATTAATTTCATATCTGAGGCCGTCGTGGAGCAAGGGCACAAGGGTGTGACTGTAACGTGTGTAGGTTGTGGGTTCAATCTCCACTCGGGGGAATAAATTATTATTTTTGAATATTTTAATTTTTTTGACCAAGACGAAAACCCAACTTTGAGTTGGAGCCATTCAACATTTAACCCCTCGAAAAATTCAACGGAAAGTGTCGAAAACGGATTGTCTTAACAATAGGTTCCCTCTGCCTATCTTGCTATAAGTGGGAAACTACATGGAGCTATTTTTTAAATTATTATACTAATATACCCGTGAAATTTTAATTTCAAAATACATTTTAGAATAGAAATTTAATATAATAAATACGCAAGCTGCTTTAAATTGAAATCGAACCCACAACCAACACAATATAATCGCAATCCCTACACCACTACGATCAATCACGATTCTTTAAAAAATAATAAAATATACGAAATAATTGAAAAATAAACGAAATTAATTTATCCAACCAACCCCTGTCAAAGGCGGTTTGGCATTTTATTACTGGTGTAAAGCGCAGGCGACGCGACGTGGATTTGCATAATAGCCAATCAGCTCACGATTTGCTCCCGGTGACGTCATCGCCATGTCTGACACTTGGGTTATATAAGGGTATAATCTGTGGGGATCAATGTATTATATATATTTATGTAAAAACATATAATTGAAGTATGTAAAATGTAAATACTTATATATGTAAAGTATGGGAACGGAAGTATCTTAATGGGAAAGCAGTGTCTTAGCACTAGGTTTCTAGGTTCTCCCTGCGTACATTTTATTGTGCGGGATACAACGTGAAGCTAATAAATAGGTTAAGGATATATGTGTAAAAAATTGTATCATTAAATTTCTCTATTTTCTCTTTTTTCTGTTGTAAGTCTTTATAAGTTCGAAGGGTCGTATTCCCATTAAGACATTTCCTTTCTTCACTTTCCGTCGGAACTCAAAACTGTGCTATGCTTCATTAATAGAACAAGAAAACAAAAATTTTAAAAATTTAATTTCCTGGAGTAGAAATCGAACCAACAACCTATCGCGTCCATAGTCCCACACTTGGCTTCAATTTATATTTATTTATTTATATGTAGGTCTTAATTTCCTATTTAAACTAAGTAAAATGATAATAGTTTAAAACATCCGCGTACGACGTGTCAGCTTACGCCGCCTAACGTTTGAGATAAAACTTTAAGAAAGGAGTATGATAATAAATCGCCAAGTTTCTCCGCTACTTGGCAGTCTCGAGTCGAGTGAATAGAGTTACTGGATATACATAGTGTTTTATTAAATTAATATTTTTAGTTATTTTATCTATGCTTTATTTTTTAAGCAGTCTTTTAGTTTTGGTATCGTTGCATGAATTAATTCAATATTGTATGTTTTTCCAATTAGACCCTGCTATGTGAGTTACATAAAAATTAGTAAAATGTAACCATTTTAAAAGATATTTTCATTATTATCTCGCCTGAACTCGAACCCAAATCGCATTCAAATTCTGGGTTGAATGATTTTTTTAAGAATTTTTTTATTATTATCTAATTTTTAATTATTATAATTTTTTTCTACGTCGCTGACACCACTGGCGAGCGTAGACATACAGTACAGCCGACAAGTTGTGAACGCCCTGAAGTTGAGTTTTCTTAAGTTCTGCGCATTGTTCACTTGGAAAGAAAATATTCAAAAGTAAGAACAATTCTAAAATCCGCGCGGCCACGGCTGGTTGACCGTACTATACTGATAGCCAGTATTTATCGAGCTAATAAAATACTTCTAAATGAAGTAAGTCAATTAATTGACTGACAAAATTTTACAAATAAACATATTAAGCCAATTAATTTTAATATATTTCTTTAACTTCAACACTTCCCTTAGTCACTTTTCGCCGAATTCTTCTTCTCTTGAACTCAACATGTACCTAATCCGTATTGCGTGTTGAATGGCAGAGCTTAACGCCACGCTGTGCTTGTTAAATGGAAAAATCATCATCAGAATCGATCCCATACCTGTCGGGTTAATAATAAAATTAAAAAAAATACAATTATATTGTTATAATTGTAATTTTTTTTAAGAATTTGAATTCTTCTAGATGTTTTTACATCCACCGCCAGCCTTGTCCTACCTTATGACTTAGCAACGGCATAAATTAACGCGACGAACACTATATAGCAATATTAGAACAACGATGTTTTATTACCAAACTTTGTAAGTTCGAGACGTGCGTCGCGTGCCCTCGCTAGTTGCTAGTTCAGTCTTTGGCTTTGGTATTTAAGGATTTTATACTATAGAATGCATTTATGTAGATTAGTTCAAACTATATAAACGTTGTAAATGGCGAACTGTTTTCAAGTATAGTTAATTATTGAAGTGATTTTGCCGTTGTCATTGCAGTGGTGCGGTGTCTGTCTGTGAACGTAGTGGGTTCGATTAAAACTTGGTGGAATTAATTACTGGATGTGCTCATTTGTTTGCTTAAATGGAATGTCTAAATACTTGGTTGAGTCTTTATTGTAGAAATGAATGTTTTAAATGGACAAATCTCTCGGTTTTTCGCTCAATTTCAAAACATTATCAACTGAGTATTGGACTTTATCACATATTAAAATAATTATAGATTAAATAATTTAAAAATAGATAATTATTCCCTAAAATTGTGCTTACAGACGGACAATGGCATAGAAAAGCAGCTTTATATTTTATCTCACAGAGTAGGGTAGGCAAGTAGAAATTAGTGTCAAGACATTCCGTTCTCCACTTTCCGACAATATTCGTGACATTTTGAAAGACGATCCTCAGCATCGCGCTGTGAGAATCGAACCCACAATCATCACATTCAAAACCAACACAATAGCCTCCAAACAAAATATACTATACATAATTGATTAAACTCACATTCACAAAACCCTAGCAATCTTTCAACAATGCCCAAAACAAACATAAAGTTTCATTATAATAAAAGCATATTAAACAATCCCAGATATGGAAACGTGCTCAGGTGCAACTATATAACCGAAACCATTAAATGTACTGTAATTATCTGAGTAGGCCAATTAATTTGATTGAAGACCAACTGTACTGCTTTTGTAGTATTACTGGATTTGACTGTATTTAAAGAACCATATACAAATGTTTAATATTCGTCGATTCAATTTTTTTCTTTTTGATTGTTGATTCTTCCTTGGAATTGGTGATTTCAATTTTTCAAGCTGTATTTATTTATGGTGGTATTGTATTATTTTTAATATGTTGTTTCTAAAGTGCTGTTATAGTTATTAGTATTTCTTATTGTTGTTTTATATATGCTATAATTCATAGCTATATCTTTCTTCCACAACCTTCATGTCCTGATGAAAACATCCTCCTTGATCCTCACTGTTCTCATCTTCAGGATTATTCAAATCTACCCAAATAGTGATGTAAAAAATAAAATTTAATATCACCTATCGTTTTAGATTCTAATGTATGAAAAAATTGAAGCATTTTAGCAAAAACTTCTTAACTATGGTACCAAACTATGGTACTTTATGATTTCCAAAAAAAAAATTATTGTAAAAGCGGCTGCTAGTGGGTTCGATTCCCACTCGAGGAAATGAAATAATGACAATTTCTTAAGTATGGCTAGAGATAAGCACTATCGATAAAACAAACACACCAACTTTACATTAAAAGTACAGAAGTGTAAATCATAGCAACTTTGAGCATTATGTACATGTATGTATGTTTATCACGGGAGGGTTCTCTCATATCTCATTAAGCATTTATTCCGTATTGTATGGCACCATGGGAAGGGTCTGTTTAATTTCACACCGTAAGTTGTCTGGCAGGTTCATTAAATTGTTAGTCGATACGCTTTTGATACCAACGGGGAATGAATAATTGTTTATTCGTTTTGTTAGGGAATGATTTAATACTTAAATAGAAATAATGTTTTTGTAGTTTTTTTTATTTTTAATTTAGGTTTAAAGGATATAATTTAATTATAATTAGTTTTCCGTGTAAAATACACGATTACAGCTATATATAACTGTATAGGATAAGCAAAGAAAAATATTTTTATGATATTTTACATTACAAATACTTCTTTTAGTCAAAACTGTAACAAAATCCATTGCGTAACTTAACAGACAGTTAAAGATTAGTACATATTTATTTCTTACAAACTCTCTAAATATGCTTTTAATGTAAATCTACATGCACAGAATTCTTTATTTATATTGCAATTAAATAGCACCATTAAAATTTAGGCTTACGCTATCAACTTACCGTCCCTAAACACCTGACTGACATCAATCATAATATGATCATTCCCCCGAGTAGTAATCGAACCCATAACGATTGCTTCAGAGTACCTCAATAGCCTCAAGCTTGGAAGAAAAAACTTTATGGCTAGTATATTAAATGGTCAGCTAATTGCTTTAGATATTACCTATCCTTTTATGCATCATAGGGGACTGAGTACATACTCGTTTGTTCAATCCATGGATGATAATAAGGGTTATCGATTACTATAATCGTTTGACCTGATTCCACTTGCATTTCTATTATCTATTTATCATTATATTCTCTATGAAATATATTTTAATGATTTCTACGAGTGAATGTAGATAATTGGCGTTGTATATTAGTTAGTTATGTTTTATTTTCAATGGAATTCTTTGTATTTTTCAATAAATTTTGAACATAAATGTCTTAATATTTACAAAGACGAATATCCTATCATAATTAATATGGCGGAATGAGGGGAACGGATTGTTTAACACGAGGTTCCCTCTGCCTACCCTGCCATGTGGAGAATACAGCGTGAAGCTGAGCGTGCTGATTTTTTTTTGTATAGAAAGATACTATTAATTTGGGGCCCATTTACCATCCAATTAACTAGCGATGTTGAGTAAGAAAACTAAACAAAGAAAATAATTAAAACTAGTCATCCTCCTTTCCCAGGGAAACGATCACTCAACCATCGCGTTTCCATTCAGACCATAACCAACCACTGCGCCTATAGAACCTCTTTAATAACACAAAACCTAACTTAAAAATAAATTCATATTTTTCCACCAAAAATAAAACCTAAAATGGAGTGTCTTAACACTAGGTTCCCTGTATGCGGGATATAGCGTGAAGCTGTTTTTTTTTATAAAACCTACAATTAAAACGTTAAAACAACAAAGGACACAGGTGCATCAAATGGAAATCAATTAATACCGTCCGAAGGGAGGTTCCGAGTAATTTCCGTAACGCAGGCTTATTACGCTGGCGATGTTGAACACCGAGCCTATTTACTGACCCATCATTTTGGTCTCAGCTGCATTTGTAATTAGTGTTTAGGTATAATTGTAGTATATAATGTGTTATATTGTACTGAAAAACGCGGCGTTGAGTTACGCCAGTCAATGAGTTATGCAATGCTTCCAGAATTCAGCGGTGATCACTTATCATTAGGTGACTCGTACGCTCGTTTGTATTTTCCAAAAAAAAAGAAATAATAAAAAAACATTTTTCTCCGCATTTAGCAACGTACAAGGAGCCTAATGTTAACACTCTGTCTCCCACCTTCACCAGAACTCTACACCACAATGTCTTCTTACCACATTGAAGAAATGAAAACAATTCATTACCTCTGGGAGGAATCGAACCCATAACTCTTCGAATTTACAATCACATGCTATGTCTCTGTCCCAAGACGGTTTATTTTCGCTATATTATGTTTAATATAATTCAGAAAATGAAGTAATTTTAATTAAAATCTTTTTCATCCGTAAACATATTTTCCCAAAACACCGTTCTGTTTATGTTTTAAAGTGAATGAATGATATTTCGTAGAATTCATACAATTTATAGCTTTATATTTAAATGTAACTAAAATATATGTAAATAGACTTCTCCATAGGATTTAAATTTAAAAACTAAATAGTACTTGTACAAATAATATTGAGATTATCAAATCGATAATGATTGTTGTAGGTTCGATGCTCGTATTAAATTTCTTAAATTCAGATGAAACTTTGATTTCTTTTGATTCAGATGAATTAGGAAAAATTAAATAGATTAGGAAGTGAAAGGAAGCACCAAGAGAGAATTCCTCGAAAGTCCTACGGAAACGGGAAAAGGAGCTTTTCTATTTTACTTCGTATGAACTATACAAACGATAGTGTTAAAACACTCCATTTCCGGACAGAAGAACGGAATTGTGTTAATCACAATTCCGTTCTCTACGTTCTACCAAATTCTGAATAATATTACCTAAATAATTTCACAGCCACTGTGTTATTAAGATATCAAATATATTATAATTGGAATATTGAATTATTCATTGAAGTATTAGTTTCGTAATTAGGTAGCTTCGTGCTAGATAATGTTCGATATATGTTTAATTGTTTATATATGTGTATACATAACAAGATAATAACTTAGGCATGTAATTTATAATTAGTTATATTTTAGGGAATGTACCATTTTTCCCACCACCACGAAAATGCGTGTGAAGAGCGGAACTAAACGCCTCTCTTGTCAGAGTGTAGAGTATTAATAGAA
>JAEBDU010004820.1:0-11396 GCA_016802625.1 Heliconius numata | reverse complement strand
TATTTAGTGATAAATTATAGTGATTAATATTGTTTTTATAGTTATTCGGAATGTGAATGCGACAGTTCTGGGTTTAATTTCTACAGCCATAAGTCCAACAAGTGGAAAATGAGGAATGGAATTTCTCAACACTAGGCTCCCACTGCCATGGAAAAAGCTTGAAGCCACCAAGATTACTAGTTATTTAACAAATTTCATACTAAAAAATATTAAGAAATTTAAAGAATATGAAGTCACTCTGTACAAGATTATATTATTAACAATATTCTCCATTATACAATTTCTGTTTCGGAGTAATCCTTTGTATTAAATTCGTTTATTGAATTCAGTCATTACACGCGCTGTGGGATTAACGACCTTACTTAATCGGTCCGTTTATCTTTAATTGACAAACTCTCCAAATTTCGTGACAGAGGAATTCTTCTAAAGAAAGATATACAACGAAGTTATTTTAATGACTTCATTTAAAGTTATTTTGTAAATTATAGCTGACTAGCGGCCCGCCCGCGGCTTCGCCTGCGTGAACTACGTTATTATTAATTTCTGTCTCTGTGAGTACCTACGTCCTATAAGTGACGTCCGGAATTTCAGACTCCTAGCATTTGTAGTTTCTGAGATTTCGTGATGAGTGAGTGACCTTTCGATTTTATATATATAGATTAGACAGAGAGAATGTTGTGGCGTAGCAGCCCTACATCTGACTTTAAACGTGATAATTGGGGAAAAGTTAAGCTTCACCACGTAACACGCAATGTCTCATGAATTGGGAGGAGCATGGGGTATGGAGTGTCGTAACAATAGGCTCTCACTGCCTACCCTGATATCATCGAAGGTAGTTGGGGAAAATGATATGATTTTTTTAGTAAAAAAATCTAAAAAGGTACATAAGGTTTCTAATATCTAAAAAATGTAAGTAAAATATACCTATTATTTTTTTTTATATACATATATTTTTATAAATAACAATATATATTTCAATTTATTCTTGACTCAAACAATTCGTGTCAGCAACAAAAATGTCTACGAGTATTTTATTATTTAGCGATTCCTCCAAAGGAATAATGCATACAAACGTGAAAGACATTTCTCGGTGTGGTCAAAGAGTTTGCAAAATAAATCAGTTGAATGAAATAAGGAAATAAACTTTGGTACGCTAGTTCCACAGTTTATTTTCTTATTTCTAACTTTGGATTTGTTTATTATTTTAAAATAGATATAGTATTCGTTTTAATGTTTTTAATTTTAATTTACAATTTGTGCCATGTTTCTATGGAAAAATATTAAATATTCCTTTTTTATTTTCAATTAAAAAATATACTTTCTTATATTATTCTAGATAAGTTTCTTAAATGAATTTAACTGAATTTAATCTTAATTTGAAATAGTTTAATGAACTAATAATGTTAATATATCTTTTTTTTAGAAACTTAAAAAAATGCTACCTGAAATTGATTTGTGTCAATACTATTATATATAAGAATATTTAAAGATTTTTTTAATAAAAAATATCAACATTTATTAAATAAAACGAAAAATTAAATTTCATTTCAAATAAAGTTCTTAACAAGCATGTTTGTGAAATCTCATAATCGCTACGAGGTCTACGAAAACCGTAGCACGTAACACGTAGCACCTCGACTACGCCGCCTACATTGCACTTCTAATACGATTCAGGTCACTCACATAACACATTTACGTGAGCTAAAGTTTAAATTTACTTGGGTTTTTATCTTGTTTGACAGTTAAAGTGAATTTAATTGAAAAACTTTGATATAGTGGGAAAGATTTTGCCTCTAGGTTATTATTAAAATAATATTGATTATTTGTGGTATTATAAAATCGGATTTTTTTGTCAGCCTGTCACCGTCTGTCGGAAATTTTTAAAATACATCGTTATTTTTTTTTATTTATTTTTATATACTTTTCGCATGTAGAGTTAAAGAAAGCATTAGCATCTTAGTAATTATTAAAAGTGAACGAACATTAATTGCGTTTTGTCTGACCACTCCGGGGAAGAAAATACTTTCTATTTGTTTTTGATGGAAATCTAGTATTTCTAGGCTCCAAAAAACATAAAGCTTAGCTTTAGCGGATCTCAACACCGCGCACAACTAACAATTTGTTCTCTCGAGTAGCTATCGAAGCCACAACCATCGCATTAATAGATATATTTAACCTTCTATTACAATACATTTTGAGAAAAAATCTTTCAGATAATATTAGCTTGATCGATCTTGACAGCACAACACGACACGCCGACCCAATTTCCGCCTCAAAATATTCCATTCATATATTCTCTATTTATATAATATTTTATTTAAAAATTCTATTGAAAGATGCAAAGTTCTTTAATATTATAAAAGTATGTCACACTGAATGTGTCGAAATATTCATATTGGTACACCTACATACGTATGTGAAAAGACTGCAATTCTACTGATATTCTTTTGTACTGCTTTTTCTACTTTCAATCTGTATTCCCCATATAGTAGGACGGCTGAGGGAATCTATTGTTAAGACATTCCATTGCCTTTTCTCCGCCCAACTTTCGAGACATTGCTTGTTGAATGGCGAAATTCAACGCAGCGGTACGACTTGTTACCATTTCTTGTGGGAATCGAACTCGCAAACGTCGCGTTTGTAGACAGTTGTTGTGGCGTTGACAGCCTCCAATGCTTTTTTTACAATTTTTAAATATATTTTTATCCGGGCGAATACTCTCAATCGATCTTTGCCATCGTAACATGACACACCGACCTAATTTCACTAATATAGCTATACTGCTAAGTCATATATTAAATTTATAGTACAAGTTATATTAAAAAAATATGCTTGAAAAAGTATCTGTAGATTTTGGACTCAAATGGACTATATTTAAATATACCTAAACTTAAGGTTATTGTTATATTATAGCCATGTTATACAAAATGTTCAAATAAATAATGTTGTTCTGACGTATCAGCTATATTATTGTGAAATTTCTTCTAAATTCGTTTAGTAGTTTTTTGTGAAAATAAAACAAACATCCATCTTTACAAACTTGCACAATTATAATATTAGACGACTATTCTAAACTGCCAACGAACGCCCCGGTAATCCTACCCCGGTAGATAGGGTGGTGTTTAAATAAAGGAAAAACGAAAGTATACAACACTTTCGGCCTCTTTCATTCTATGTTTTCTTTTACAAAAAAAAGTATCTAACTTAATTTATAACATCACTAAAATAAATATTTGTAATTCATATATTTTTTTCAATATTCCTTAAAAGCATTTTTTATAATAGATCCAATTATTTTTAATATTTCATCATAGTACTGAAAGAACAAACATTGCTTTGAAAGTAGAAATTGTTTGAAATTTCACTCTTATTTAGCTAGCATTTTCGACTTTAATATTAAATAATAAGATTCATTTTCCTATAGCGAGATATGAATTGTGTACACTGGTTCATACTGTCACTGTAACCTAATTGTAAACTATTTATTAGCTAACAAAGTTTCATTTTGCTTTTCATATACATTATCTTAATTTGATTTTGCATTTTATAAAGTACTAGTGGGCCCGGACGCGGCTACGTCCGCGAAAATATAAGCCTAAATAATTAAAAGAAGTTAAAAAATAATAATAAGTGGAGATTTATTATTAGAAAACATATCTGAGTAACCGAAATGAACAAACAAAAGAAGTAAAAGTAACTAAAGGAAATTCTTAATATTAGAAAGGGTACCTAAAGTTTGCCGTGCGCGTGAACTAAACATTTTTCTATATTAAATAATTATTAATTTTTGCGAACAATATTTAATAAAATCCCAAATTATTAAAATTACGATATTTTAAGTGTATAACATCGATATAGACAGAATCGAACTGAGATAAATTAATTATAAGCAGCAAATAATTACATAAAAATTAACAGTAATTCGAAAATATATAAAAATTTACAAAGCCATCAAGTTATCTGCCCGTTCGCGTCGGTCATACTATGCCGCCCGTAGGCTAGGTCATTTGGAATCAGTGACATCTTATTTATTTATTAGAATATTATACAGTAACCTATAATTTCCATCTAGACGAAATGCTAAAAGTGACTATTATATTTATTTTCATAAGGATGAATATCAAATTATAGAAATCATCTAATTTTTGTTAATGTATACAAATCTATATCGGCGCGCGCCATGTATGCATTAAGCAAACTCAGTTTGGGTGACGTTTTCTTAAAACAAACTTTGCAAGCCGTTGCTTAGCAACGCGTAGCGACGATTGTTATTAACATGGCGGAATAAATTCCTTGTCAAATTAATTATTTTAATATATTGGTATATATCGAAAATATTACAAATATGAGAAAAAAAAAGTATCCTATGTTCATCCCGGGACCCTCAAGTATCTCTATATGAGTATTTTATCACAATTAAATTAGCGGTTTGGCCCTGATTGCGTAAGTGACAGACAGACAGACAGACAGACAGACAGAGTTACTTTCGAATTTATAATATAGGTATGGATTTATCTTTGATTTTGTTAACTCAAAAAGATTGTTGAAATATGTCTATTTATGTCATTCAAATATGTATGTTTAAGTAAGCATACATAGATTATAGGCAATATCGTAGGTTCTTATCCTATTTACAATATTTTTATTTGTTCCGAGGGTAGCGTTTTAGCAGACTTTTAAAATACAGTGGCATATAGAGAATAATGTGATGTTAGGTCACAGAAGAGAGGGGAAGTTATTGAAAGGCTCAGTCTTCTCATTTTTTTTGAAAGAGACCAAATAGAATCACTAAGAGTATGAAATTTTTACCTATAAAACTAAATTGTCTATAAAATTTTATAGCCTGAGTTAGGGCTATAAACAATACAAAGTTCTGTTGACTTTGTAAACAGGATATGTCAATCTTACGTGGCATGTCTATACAATATAGTATGGACAATAGAAGTCCCTTGTATTCTGTTGTTGTATGCGTAGAGATGGACTCAATAGTTTCTTTCTGTTATTTCCTTATTTTGTGTCAAAATGTCAGTCAGAGGCCAGTCGTGGCGCAGGAGACTACGTCTACGACTTTAAATATGATAGGTTGTGATTTCGATTCTTGTTCAAGGGAATGAAATATTTAATAACTTTATATCCTCGCTCTGGCAACTAGGCAAAGCGGGAATGGGGAACGAAAATGTTTTAATGGGTACCGAGTGTCTTAACATTAAGTTCTCAGGTTCCCTCTGTCTACCTTTTTAAGTTTTTTAAAAATCTAATAAATTGTGTGTGATTTTTATGAATTTTAAAACTACTAACTATAGTAGTTTACTCTGTTATTTTTCTATGACAACGATAACTATATAATGAAAAGTTAGAAAATTGTATGTATATACCATATATGTATAAATGTATATACTACAATATTAGATACGTTGAAATGACAGCAATGCAAGTTATGCAGACCGATATGCCATTTGAATGCCATTCGTATTGGTATGTAATCGTGTCAAATTTCTTAACAGAAGGAGCTTTTGTACGCACATTTTTCTTTAACTACCTACAATTGGCGAAAAATTCTTATATACCTAGTTGGTCGTGAGTTGGATTCCTGCTAGTGGATAAAAACACGGTGTTTAATTCCTGGGTAGCTTAATATTATAAAAGATTTGTAAAAAACATAGCAGATGGAAATTGTATTGAGACACTTTGTTCCCCACGCACCGCCCAATTTTCGAGACATCGTGTGTTGATTGGCGGAACTCAACGCCGCGCTTTTCTACCAGAACAGGAAAATGAATATAATCATAATTAATTATTTTGGTTTTCTTGATATATAAAAATAATTATAAAAGTACAACAATATTATAAGGTTTTAAATAAATAAAAGTAAAGTTAAATTAAAATCTCTCGTTATTCTGATTTAATATTTCATATTGGAATATCGTAAACTACTATTGAATACAGATTTTTATAAATAATTTTTACTCCGAATGCATATTATAATGAACGACACTACAAGCGGGAGGTGAAATATTATATGAAAATGAAATGAAAACTAGAAATATGGGAGAATGTTTGAATTTAGTACAATAATATCTCTTTATATAGTTGGTACTATAGAAATATAGTTATAATTTCGCTTCCGGTTAAACCTAATGTCAAGTCACTCTGTTGTTTTTATTTCTTATTTAATATTCTTGGCGGAATTTAACGCCACGTTTTGTCCCGCTATAGAAGTTTGTTTTTTAAACATTCTACACTAAACTACGGACGCGCTAATCTTTGCTTATAGCATTTTCTTTAAAAGCAACCTTTCACCATAGTACGTTTAGGACTTTTAAACTACGCAACAAAACGTTAAAACGGGAAATATCGAAAAACTCATAATCGTGTAACCTACGCGGACGAAGCCGCGATTGGAATGCTAGTATATATGCATATTTTAAGTCGTTGCTCTATTTTTGTTTAAACGGGAGCAGTACCTATAAAATTTGGCCGTGTAGGTTGCCAGTGACATGAGGTGACCCTAATTACTGTTAAGTCTATTTTCCAGTAAATATCAAATGAGCTGTTCAAGGAATATTTCATTTTATATAAAGATAAAAAACACTATATTATATTAAAACAATATACTATATATGCCTTTCTTTGCCTTGTCTTGTTTATTTTTTTGTAGTCTGTAATATAGCGTACATTACAAGCAGGACAAGCAAAAGGACTATATGCTTTACTTTCAGCCTATTAAAATATTGTGTATTGAGTGGCAGAATTCAACGCCGCGCTTCGTTTCGTTACCATGGCGAGGAAATGAAAAAAATTCAAAATTATTGAAAAAAAAAATTGTCTCAATGGATCTCTAAACCAAACATTTCACCATAATTTCCTTAGAACAAATAAAATTCGCTAGTTCTTCTCGAAACCCACACTCAGCTGAGTGATGTTTGAAAAGAAAGCAAAAACAAACCCGCTTGGAACACAAAGACAATTTATGCAGTATAAAACCCTTGTAAAAAAGTTACATTTGTAAAACAAACTGAACGCCAGTTATTTGTTAAGATTGTATAATTTAGTATTTATTTTCATATTTTGTGTGGATTCTACTTCATGAAGTTTAGTGGCTAGTAACTTTTAAAACTGTGATAAAGATTGTTCATTCAGTACCTATTAAATATATTTTTCTAGCTTCACCATCTATCCCATGATTTCGGGTGCACATTGTATCTTGTCTCTAAAGAAAAGGAAAATGAAAGCGATCTAATAAACTATTAAATTCTTATTGTACATTAGGCAAAATTAGGCACTCTGCTTACCACCGTCAGCAAAGTATTCGAGACATCACGTGTTGAGTGATGGAAGCCATCGCCGTTAATCATAATAATTAATTTCCTTCAATCCAAATAAATTACAACTTCTAATACCTTATACAAAGTAATTAAGTAGATTGATATTAATATTTTTCAACAAAAATTTAAGTGAAGAGAATTGTATTCCTATTATCTGTTTTGTAGTTTGACTTCGACTCGTAGAAAAGAAATGAATTATTTTCATTTTCTTCTCTATGCTAAGAAGACAAAACGCAGCCTGCCTCTCAGTTCTGCCTCTCAACACGCAATGTCTCGGAATATGTATTGTGCATGAAGAACGAAGTGTCCCTCCCTTCTTTTTTTCTACCTACTCTGCTGTTTGCGGATTTTCATTAAAAATAGTGGGATCAAAATTAGTACAGAATAACCACTATCCAATTTAAATTTTCATAGAATCATTTTTTATTTATTTTTTCATAAATGTATATAAACTAAAAACAAAAGAAAACAATTTTAATCGTCTAAATATACAAAAAAAATATATCTGGATCTCGATCTCAATAACGGTCCAGCCCACGTCCGCGTCGTATATAAAGGCTGTTCCTTTATTACGAATTAAATGAAAGCATTGTTCATTTGACTCTCGCAAATGATTATTATCTTAAATTTAAAACGGTATCTAATAAAAATCTTAGGGGATCAAATGTTATTATTTATTATTTTTTTACGTTTCTCTTATTAGAGTAATAATATTACATATTCCCCACTTTAAAGGCCGTCAAAGCGCAACGGTAAACCATCAGATCACAGATAGTAGGTTCAATTCGAATTTGGGCAAATTAATTATTCTCATTTCTTCTTTGTACTTTAAAAATAAAGCGCTGTGTTGAGTTCCGCCACTGAACACGCAATGTCTAGATAATTGTGCAGAAAGTGGGAAATAAAGTGTCTTAACACAACGTTCCCTCTGTTTAAACTATTATACGCGGGGTACACCGGGAAGTCGTGTGCCTCTGCACTACGACCAGCATGCTTTTCGCATTATAATGACTAACTTATTTACTTACTTTACCCTTATGTACATAGAAAGCGAAACTCAAAGCGAAACAAATATTGAAACTGTCGAAAACTATTAAAAAACTCAATCTCATGATATTTCTTACGTTAGCCACAAAGGCAGTGGCTGGCAAGCGGCCAACTTCGCCTTATAATTAATTATGGTTCGCACCAAAGCATCTGAACCGACTAATGTAATTGCACTATATAGCCCTAATAAAATGAACTTTGATAAAGCTATTATTGAATTTAAAGTTTAAATATGATTTAAGAAATATTTGAAGTCGTCATAGTACATTGCTACTGCGCCTGATTGTAAATATGGTGGTTGAAAGTTCGATTTCGTCTTGGGTGAATGATTTATTTTCATTTTCTTGCTCTGATAAAAAGAGAAAGCGCGGTGTTGAGTTCTTTCTACCCATGTACATGTAAAAATGAAATGGAATATCATCGTACTAGGTTCCCTAGTTGCCTACTCTGCTAGGTAAATGTATTTACTCTTTGTATAAACAATGTTGTCCATTTGCCATTTAAGACAATACTATTTTATTACTGAGGCAAAAAAAAACGTAAAAGAAATCATTGGAATCGAATCTAACAAGTCTGTAAAGTATAACAATTCTCTACTTCACCACGATATTGTCTTTAATTACATAAACCATATCTGCGCTTTCTTCTTTCTTTTTCTTCCGTAGCAGAGTAGACAGAGATCACAGAGACAAACAAGTGTCAAAATAATATTTTCTTTTCTCTTTTTTGCCCGATTTTGAGTCAGCATATTGAGTCTTGCCGGGACGGGAAAAATGAGTGATGGGTATGCATAGTAATTTATTTCCCCGAATGGGGATCGAATCCCAAAATCCCACGTACAATTTTCGAGGCCATTCGTGTTGAGTGGTGAAATTCAACGCCCCGTTTTGGCTTCTTACCAGAAATTAATTCATTCGAGCAAATGGAAATCGAACCCACAACCGTCACATTTACAGTCACACCTTTGTGCTACTGTGCCGTAGCGGCATCAAGCTGTGCAATCATATTGAAAATGTAATATATTCAGTAAGCACACGTTAACACACATGTAGTGTAATATAGAGCAAAAGTAAGCAGGCAGCGTGCTATGAATGGGGTGAAGCAATTTCGGCCTTAATTATGAATTTCTGCGGTCGCATACTACAGTAGTGTTGTATGTTGGTTAAAACTTACATTTCAAGTATATTATCTTATAAGTTTTACTTATAACGACTTATTATTTGTGTGGATATTTTTTGAAATAAAATTCTAGAAGAGTATCTTCAATTGAAAACATCTAACAACTGAATGAAATATTTTTTGCTAAAATATATTTTAATAATAAACATTGTATCAAGCTTAATGCTTTATCCTGAATCCATTCCGCTCCAACTCTTTTGGAGTTTTTGCGTATTGAGTGGCGGAACTTTGTCTCAATAATCGATTCCCTCAAGTGGGGATCGAAACCACAATCGTCTATTAAGAGGCTAGCTCTTCATTTATAATACTAGCTTATAACCTACTTACATCTTTGTCCCTGCACTCAAATGGAAATAACTTAGAGTTGTGTATGGCATATGACACATCCAATGAGTCCGAGTTAGGTACTCTGTGGACTCTGTCTGTCTGACTGTGACTTTCAACCACAAAAGGAATTTTTCAATTTGATGTAGTAGTTCCTGACATTTTTCCTGGCGTTTCCAACTAAACAAACGTTTCTAATAGATAATTGTAACTGTACGACGTCTGTACAAAAATCTAATTTAAAAAATATAAATATTGATTTTGTTCACGAGTGTAGGAGTATAGTTATGGGTTTGGTTGCTAACCACATACTCGTACTTTATAGTAGTCTAGGTGTGAACTTTGTCACTGACTTAGCTAATTCCATTTCACTATCGTGATCACAAAGTGCTGCAATATTGCGTATAAAATAAATCAATATCTTCTAAAGAATTTAATAAATTTCCAGTGCCAAGCTTCACAGCTTTTCTAAAATTCATCATCAAACAACGAGTCGCTTTCGACAAACACGAGGTTTATAACGTAGCTCTTTATTACGAGGATATTTCATATATTGAAAAGCAGCGTACGATGGTTTCAACCTCCGGCTTCCTTTCGGTCCGAATTCAAGACAAGTGTTAAGTGGAACTCAATGCTGGTCATGGTCTGGCGGGAACGACGTCTGTTCTGGAGAGGGGAGAGACGTCTGTTGTTGTTGTCTGTCACAGTTGCCTCAATTAAGCTACGGTAGCCTAGGATAGTTATAATTGTTTAATATCTAGGTTTGTAACGATACACCAAGTAGAAACGTACATACCAAAATGAGCAACGTAAATTTCATATAGGTGTACCAGTACGTCTACGTCGTACTTGTAATTATAAGATAATGCCTGTTGTGTATTGTTTACTTAGGTTTACTAAGGAAGAACATACTCAAAAGTAAGCCAAATTCTAGAATCGATCAATTTGCGGAGCTATCTACAGCTAACTTGGGGGCTGCCACGACTCGCCGACCGTACTGTAATACTACGAAAGTATAATCTTTAAATCGGCACCGATTTTTATAAAATTTTAAATTCAGACTTAAAAATATTTCATTGAACACGTGTTTCACGATTTATTAGAATTACCCCCCAAACTGAAAATAATTTCATAAATAAATTTAATCAATATTCGTATAATTCAAACGGGTGAAGCCGCCGAGGTCCGCTAGTCAATCGTGAAATCATATCATTATTATTGCACTTCGGACATTAAGTCTTGCGTATTATTTTTATTTTTTGCTACTAAAATCTAGGCGCCGCGCCGTCATGGTGTAGGGCTCACAAGCGTGTAACTGTTAACATAAAGGTTTTGGGTTCGATTCCCACCAAAAATAATTAAATATTTCTTTTCCTCTTCATACCTCGCTATGTGCGGAATACACTTTGAAACTATAAAAAAATAGAAAAATAATTAAAGACAGCAGGCTAGAACATTAACAAAACATAAATTCTATTTTGAAATCAAAATTGTTTCCATTTGTTCCAGACGGATCCGCTC
>JAEBDU010004798.1:0-20278 GCA_016802625.1 Heliconius numata | reverse complement strand
AATATGAACTGATATATATATGGTGATAGATGAACTGGAACAATAACCTAAAACAAACAAACTTTACATTACAAATATGTACAGATAAAAATAAATACAAAAAAAAAAAACACACACTGAGAACACCTATAACTTAATATCATTATTTACAATAAACTTAACTAACAATCTAATAAATGGACTAAAAACTAAAGGTAATAAACATTTTACATTAATAGGACGTTGAATATTAGAAGGCAGGATATCATACAAAGAATACAGAAGCTTTGGACAATTAATTAGAACGTGGTCCGTAGAACCCTCCTCCAACCCACACTCACAAATAGAATTATCTTTAATCCTTAATTTAGCTAGATGTAAAGGCGTACAAGTATGGCCTAGGCGGAGTCTACAAATAGTAGATGTCACCGATCTACTAGCGCGCCTATATCGATAGAACCACGGAAAGGTTGGAACTTCCGGTTGGATAGAAGCGAAATATTTACCTTTTATTAATATTGATTTACTCCAAAAAAAAATCCATGATGACTTTAAATCAAATTTTGACAATGACAATAAGTCATGGGAATATATAAAATTATGAGTTACGGGCCCAGAGGACACTGCAGATTTGGCAAGGGAATCGACTATGTCATTATCTGTGATACCAGAGTGGCTCGGGATCCATGCCAGCGATAAGAGTACCCCTTGTACGTGGCAACGATACAAAGCTTCTCTAATTTTGAATACAAGGTGAAAATTAGATTTGCAACGGAAATGATTTTGCAACAAAGATTGTAAAGCACTCAAGCAATCTGTAAAAATTATAACTTTTTTTAAATTGTGCGATTCTGCGAATAAGATGCCTTCAAGCAAAGCTATACATTCACCAGAAAAGGTAGAAGTTTCAGGGGGGCATTTAAAACTTAATATAATTTTGTATTTAGGAATCCAACAAGCAGCCCCAACGTTGGAACTATGGGGGGACTTAGATGCATCTGTAAATATGCCTATGAAATCTGGCCAATTTTTAGCAAAGCAAATTTGAAACTTAATATTAGCACCTGGATCGTTTTTCACAATACCCAGGCTCGTTAATACAGAAGGATTATACGTGAGCGCACTAAACGAAATAGAATATAAAGAGTGAATAGGTGAAGAGAAAATACCAGTTGAAAGGGATGAAAATTTACGGAAGCTTTTTAAGATACAAGGAAAGTGCCGTGGGGACTTAATGACACGTGACATACGATGAAGACACCTAATCAAAGGATGAGATGAAGACTGTAGGACTTTAGACATAAAACGATCAGAAAGGTATTGGCGACGAAGGTGAAGCGGAGGATCAACACACTCCACTTGCATGGCGTTTGTTGGGGATGACTTCATAGCCCCTAAGATGATTCTTAGGGCCTTATAATGAATTTTATCTAATTTGGTTAAAGCAGACCTGTAGCATGGATCTAACAAGAAAATAGCATAATCAAAATGGCTACGAATAATGGCGTTATATAACAGTTTTAACGTAAAATGATGGGAACCCCACCAAACCCCGGATACTGCACGTAAAATTTGAAGATTTTTTTCACACTTATTGGACACATATTCCATATGTGGAGAACCAGACAATTTAGAATCTAAAAGCACACCCAAGAATTTGACGCAGTTAAGAACCGGAATACTTTGATTGTTATAGACAATATTGACCACAGGAATATACCTTTTACGTGTAAAAACAACCACACTACTTTTAGGGACTGATAAAGATAACCCATGCATAGAAAGCCAATCACCTAAATAATACAAAGCACTGTTAATTCTACTTTCAATTTGGACAATATTTTTGGAACTAAAATATAAGACAATATCATCTGCGTATTGCAGAATATTGCAGAAGCTATCTACTGATTTTTCAAGGTCTTGGGTATAAAAGCTATATAAAAGAGGGCTCAGCACGGAGCCCTGAGGGAGGCCATTCCAAAGAGTTCTTGGAGGAAGAAGTTTGCCTTGATGTCTGATTTGAATGGATCTGCCGGAAAAGAGGTTAAAAATGAAATGGGATAATTTAGGAGGGAGACCGAGACTAAGCATTTTAAATTTAAGGTTAGAAAGAATGACGCTATCGTAAGCGGAGCTTATGTCCAAAAAAACACCTAAAAGATATTCGCCCTTAGCAAAGCTAAGGCGAATTTCGGAAGTGAGGACACTAAGGCTATCTATTGTGCCAATACCTTTTCGAAATCCAAATTGAGAATTAGGGAGTAATCCCCTACTCTCCATTACCCAGTCTAGTCTATTTTTTATTAAACGCTCCATAACTTTGCATACCGTGGAAGACAAGGCAATGGGACGGTACGAAGAAGACTCTTTGGGATCTTTCCCAGGTTTTAGAATTGGGATTATAACTTGAGTTTTCCAGGATGAAGGAACAAAACAGAATTCTAAAAATGAATTGACAATAGAAAGATATACTTTTTTTGCAAGAATGCTAATATTTGTAAGAAACGAATAGGGAATACCATCCACACCAGGGGAAGAGTCAGCTAAGCCATTTAAAGCACATTGGAGCTCATTAATAGAAAAGGGGATATCCATAACATCAGCCTGCGATGAGAGGGGCGAGTTAAAGCAATCGAAGTTAGGAACAAAGGGGGGAGCAAGACTACACATAAAATTTTTTAGCCAAGAAGATTCATTGGACGATATGTTACACAGAAAATCAGTAATGGAGGACCGGAAAATTTTGATATATTTCCAAACTCTAGCGGATGGAGTGCGAGGGTGCAATGACTGGCAAAACCGAAGCCAACCCTTTTTCTTTTTGTTTTTAAATAGTCTTTTTGTTTGGGCTGCTATTCTCTTGTAAACTATAAAATTTGAGGGGGTCATACACTGGATATATTTCCGTTCAGCAGCTTTGCGATTTTTAATAGCAGCAGTGCAATCTTCGTCCCACCAAGGAGGAGATGATAATAGTTTACAACCATTCCGTTTACGTGGAATATTAGAATCAGCTGCAGAGTATAAAATGTTAATAAAATGTTCATAGCAAGCCAAGGAGTTATCTGCATTAACGTTGGGAAAACTGCAGAGTTGGGAATCCACAAATAACGAAAACTCCAACCAATTTGCTCTATTCAACCGGTAAGGCAACAGAAGGGTTGGGGCGGAAGGAGGAGATGATCTATTCCGCACAGAAACAATGATGGGAAAATGATCGCTGCCGAAGGATGATGAGAGAACTTCCCAATTAAGGCAAGGAGCCAAACAAGGAGAACAAAGAGTCAAATCAACTGCACTCTTAGGATTCTGATGCGGGTAAACTCTGCGGGTTGGCGAACCATCGTTAACAAAACAGACATTTGCATCATCAAAAATGTCCAATAACTGTAATGCAAAACTGTCACAGTAATGGCAGCCCCACGCCGTGTGGTGGGAGTTAAAGTCACCGAGGACAATGAGTGGCCGGGAGAGACTTGATAAAATAAACTGAATATCTGCACCTAGAGCAGAATGAGGATGGGGGATGTAAAACGAAACAAAAGTAATATCAAAGGCTTTAACTGCCACAACATTAAAATTGGGGCTATGGGAAGGAAGGGAAACGCGCGAAAAAGGAAACGAGCGATTAATTAAAAAAGCACTACCTGCATATCCATCACACCTGTCATCTCTCAAACAAGAGAAACCAGGCACACGAAACCGTACACCAGGCCTCAACCAGGTTTCAGAGATGGCAAGTATAACAGGCTTATGTTCTTGAATCAAGTTAATTAGTTCAGGCTTCCTCTGAGAGAGACTTTTACAGTTCCACTGAATTATTTTTATTGAGTCCATGGGGAAGAGTAATGGAGGATGAAGGAGCATTAAAGGTGATAGGAGCTGCGTTGTTCGGTTGGTTATTAATACTATGAATGGGAGACAAATGATTAGTCAAAATGAGAAGAAGAGTATGCAAGAGTTGTTCAGTAGATGGAGAGTGGGATGAGGGGGTGTTAATGGCACAACCATTACCAAGAGTGGATGAATCTAAAGAGATGATATTACGATGAGCTACTTTGTCATAGCCAGGTGATCTAGGAGAATGAGGACGAGCAGATTGGATGACTGTTTTTTTATATGAGGAAGTGGTATGAGAATGATTGTTGGAGGAAGATATACTTTCAAAAGAGGGCTGAGTATCAGCAGGAGCAGTTTGAGAGACAAGATGTTTTGCCACCTCGGCATAAGGTTTGCGCGAATGAGGAAACTGAGCAGAGGCCTGGGAAAAGGAAATATTTTCTTGCGACATTGCTTTTTTAATCAAACGCTGTCTCGCGTGCTCTGGGCAGATTTGGTCTATTGCAGAATGGTTACCAGAGCAATTAAGACAAGAAATATTATGACCAGAGATTATGCATGATTCACCTGAGTGAGGCTGGGAACATTTGAAACACCTTGGCTTTGAACGGCAGATGTTTTTAGTGTGACCAAATCTGCAGCAGTTATGACATTGAATAGTCGGTAAATTATACATTTCAACATTCAGAGCATTGTAGAACATAAATATTTTTTTTGGCAATACCTGACCTCTAAAAGTTAGGACTACTGATTGGGTAGGTACCCAACTAGTAGTCCCATCAATAATCTGTTTCCGATTTAGTCTTCTCGCTTTTAAAACAGGCCCACACCCTGACGGAAGTTCCAAACTTTCCGTGAAAGCTTGCATGGACCATTCTATCGGCACATCTCGTACCAAGCCCATACGTGTAACACTAAAGGAAGGAATGAAAGCCTTGTACTTGTGAGTGGTCAAAAGAGGATTAAGCATAAAATTATTGGCTGCATCAGCAGATAAAAACTGAATACTTATTTTGTTACGGCCGATGCTTTTAACCCCTTCTTTACTAATATTTTCAATTTTATTCTTATAGAGAAACTCACCAAATTTAAGGGCCTTTATAGAAAGACCTGCTAATGGCTCTGATTCAAGACGGGAGACGTGAACTATATAAGGGCCAGAATCAGAATCGCAATAAAAATTAAGGAGATCATCAAAGGAAGGGTTGATATGAATAGTTTGGATCGAAGGGATCGCAGCGGAAGGATCAATAATTGTCCTTTTAAGTGAACCTATATTTTGGTCGATATTATGACGTTTTCTGGAAGATTGAGAATTTGGAGATGGATCGGAATCTGGCGCGAAAAAAAATTCGTCGTCCGGATCAGGAGGATCCGGTTCTGACCTAGTCTCCATTCCTCCTGTCAAATATGACACATACGGGAAAATTTAAAATACAAGAATAAAATTTAAAACTTACCACAATTATTATTTACACTACACTAAAGACTAAAACTAATAATAATGAAACAAAATTAACTTGAAATACAAATGATAACCAGATGAAAATAGAATTTAAACACAGAATTCCCAAATCGTGTATTGACTACATCAAACGCAATCTGTCAGTCCATTTTAAACTTTTGCTAAAGCTTTTTCACTATAAAGCTTATGTCAACTGGGCTTTAAGGTGACACACTGTCAGTCACTTTGTAGGTTTTACTTCATTATAATAATTTTCTGAAAAGCTCCAAATAATATTTCTTTTGTTAAAGATATATTATAAAATAATTATATCACAATACACGTCATGAATAAGAAGATTAATGGCTTAAGTCGATAAACAGAAGCTATCTTCTGACAGTTCCTGTCTATAACAGAGAAGATAACGAGTTCTTATCTACTATCAAGCAGTATAGCTATAGGCTCATTTGATGTGTCATATCCATATAAGTTGTTAATCAAAAATTAGGAACTAGGTACTCGCATAATATATTGTACACGTACTTTTGTGTATTTTTCATAAGAAAGTTCAAATAATTGCACAGGTTTTTCTGCCGACCACTGTAATTGTGGAATTATTTTAAAGCCTTCAAAATTCAGCGGATAGTCGGGGAACGGAAGTATCTTAATGGGAACAAAGTATCTTAAAACCGGGTTCCCAGATTCCTCTGCGAACTCTACTACAAGAATGATTCCCCCAACGGAAATCAAACTCACAACTGTCGCTTTAACATTCTCACGCTGGTATTAGCTAGTCTATACAAATATTTAAAAATAATTCTTTAAACTTATATAAATCTGGATTTAACACAAATTGCAAAATTTCTAAATAGGTCACTATAATTCTAAACAAGTACAATAGCATACCGTACAGTGGCAGGTGATTTATTCACGTATCGTGCTATTGAAATGGAAACCTAATAACAACTCTCCGCGTGGGCGTTGAACTAAATCTATCAAAACTTACCCGTTCAACGTAAAAGTCCTTCTATTTTTTAATTTAAATAAAAACGATAAACTCTTTTTTTGCCAAATCTATTACATGGAAATATTTCATTCCGCTACGCTCTTTTTAAGCATTAATTGAATATTTTTTTATTTGAATTTAAAACTTAATAGTAACTTTTAAAACTTTGTCAACTAAAGAACTTAGAAAAAAATATTAAAATGGAATCTTGCATATTTATTATTAAAACAGAATTTAAAGCACCATATATAGAAGTACACAATTATAAATGTAGGTATATGTAAGGTGTTTTCTAAGGCAAGTAAGTAAATATAGCGAAATTATACCATAAGCTATAAGCTTTTACTTAAAAGTTTTTGCCTCTCAACTTTTCCTTCGATGTAGAAAAATCAAGAAAATATTTTTATTATCCTATTATATATTTAATTCTATTTATATCAGGCTAATATTACTTTTAATGGAAATAAGAATTCTATTAACACATCTGAGACCGTAGGGGCACAGGAGTACTAGCATGCGACTTTAAGCGTCGGTTGTGGGCTCTATTCCTACTCTGGGGAGTATAAATAATTAGTATTTTCATTTCCTCGCTCAGGTAACGAGGCAAAGCAGTACGAAGAGATACTTCCATTCCCCATAATCTGCCGAATTCTGTAGACTTTGTATGTTGAGTGGCAAAAACTTTGTGATACCAACATATTCAATAACAATAGTAAAAGCGAATTCCAAAAGTTTTTATGAAAAGTTCATGAATGTCAAATGCCTTTGTTGTCACGCTGTGACGTGCGTGTCGCTCGCTTAATAACAAACTGACCTTATTTAACTAGTACTAACAAAATTCGTAAATCATTGTAGCTTTCGTAATATATTAACAAGTTTCCAATTGTAAAATAAAATATTAAATCTATACCACTATTAAACTTGTTATGGTGAAAAGCTTGTTCGCGGCGTTGAGTTCTGTTAATCAACGCAATGCCTCCAAAATTTAGCAGAAAGTGGGGAACGAAAGTGTTGTAATGAGAAAGACGGACTGTCTTAACACTAGGATCCCAGGTTCCCCCTTTTTACCCTTCTATGTGCAGGACACAACGTAAATCTTGATTCAAAACCTGATTGAATCGTTGCGAAACGTTAAAAGAACAGTTTCATTAAAAATAATGATACATATTATATTTATGAGTATATCACGCCTAAGAATGCACTATAAATATATGTTGCAATGCCTATGCCCGAACTTCTATAGTTCGGATAAACCGATTTACAGAGACAGTTGAATATAGACAGGCTCTGGAGCAGAAGATATTCTCTAAATCTAAATCGTAAACCAGTTATACCGCATATAGACCGGGAAAACCTGTTCGAAATATTTTACCGGAGATATCTAAAATAACCTTTTTGTGATGTGGCCTGTATTGTGTTTTATATAACACTGTATCCCGCACATAACCCGTCTTGGCTGAGTGAACTTGGGAACCTAATTTAAACTACACTTCCCTTTAAGAAGTTTGTTTCTCATATTTCGCCGAATTCTTAAACTATTGCATATTTAGTAGCAGAACTGAACGCCGAAAATGAAAATCTAATCTCAACATTCACGTTTACAGACGCAACACATTTTTAAATTTCAAATAACTAAGTTGTTAAAAGATAAAATAACTTTGAAGTAGATTCAGCAAATATAATACTAGGTAACTTTAACAACAATAGAAGTGGTAGACCAAGAACTTTAAGTCATTTATTTAGGTATTTAAATAGAATTTTAAATTTCTAAATAAAGTTTTAATAAGCCAAACTACTTAAAATAGGTTTATGAAACGTTAAGAGAAGTATAAAAAAATATTATATAGCTGAAACATCCGTTACCCGTTTACTGCTCAAAATAGAGAAATTATGCACTGCTTTAAAGAACATAATTTCAATTCAAAAAGAAAATAATTTTAATTCATTCAGTCATTCACTAGATTAGCGTATACAAACAGACTAATAAATAAACGATATTCTGAATTTAATTTGACGTATTTATTTAGTCTCATTTTATAAAAAAATATATGCTGCAAAATCGACTGCTTGTCGGTTCAATCCCCACTAGAGGAAAGGAAATATTTATTTAAATTTATATTTTCATTTCTTCGCTCTGATACCGAAAGCGCGGCGTTAAGTACCGCCACTCAACATACAATGGAGTGTCGTAACAGTAGGTTCCCTCTGTCTACCCTACCGTGTGCGGGATACAGCGTGAAGCTGATTTAATTTTTTAATCTGTTAAGTAAAGCGAATAATAAACAAAGAGAAAATCCAAAAGGCCCGTCTCTGTGGTAACATGCAGATGTGAGCTTAAGACCTAATTGAATGTCCGCACCATGCCCGTTAGACACGATTAAGCCGCTGTTGTCGTTCTACTTTAATATGGAGTTAAATATTGTTTGTATGTAATCGAATGAGATTTCTTTTATATACCTTACTAGTGGACCCGAACGCGGCTACGCCCGCTTGTACTATACGAATATTTATTAAATATATTTATTAAATCATTTTCAGTTGTCAATAGAGAGATGCGTTAAGCAAGCTCATTTTGGGTGACGTTTTCTAACAACAAACTTTGTAAATCGTTGCTTAGCAAACGGCGGTTGTTATAAACATGGCGGAATAAATTGCATGTTAATTATAAGTATTTTAATATATTGGTATATATCGAAAATATTACAAATATGAGAAAAAAAGTATCCTATGTTCATCCCGAGACTCTCAAGTATCTCTACATGTGTATTTTAGCGGACACAATAGAATTAGCGGTTTGGCCCCGATTGCGTAAAAGACAGACAGACATACAGACAGAGATACTTTCGAATTTATAATATAGGTATGGATATATCCATAAAGATATTAAGCTTCAATAATTCGGGAAAAGCAAAGAAAACCCAGTGATTAAACACCGCGTTCTGCACTTTCCACCCGAAATTGACATATTGTATGTTGAGTCGGAACTCTATACCACGGTTTGTCTTGGTAAAGAGAGTAAATGAAACTAAATAATTTGATCTATTTCTCATACTATTACTTAATAATTTAACATTTCGTTAAATATTGTTATTTAAGACTTAGTTTAATTTTACGACTAAGCCAAACTTCAAAATGGCTTAGAATAATATTATACTATCATTTCAGGAACTGAAAAGTTAGAGTAATCTGAATATAATTATATCATACTTCTACTGAATCCGTGTGTGGGATTTAAATAATTTTAGGTATACGAAAATTTGTTGTATTTAACTATATAAAATTTGCTTACAGACTTATCTATTACTAGTGGTCTAGTACTAAAGAGTCGACAGAAGGAACCTAGTGTTGTAGTTCTCTGACTTTCCGTCCCCCACTACGTGGATTGCAAAATAAAAAAAACTGTTTTTTCCCGTTCTCTCCAATATTTCACCTTTTTCATTGAAAAGTTTTGGCAGTGCATTGTCTGGCACTAACTGAAGTCCGTAAAGGAATAGATACGGACGTGTAGCTTCCTAGAGGCTTTGCATCTAAAGAAGCTTTGAGTTTAAAGTATCTATTTTCCATATTGTATAAGTGTACAAACATTTTATAATTATTCTCAAATATTTTATGTATGTTTAATCAGATATATCAGGACCAACGTGTCCAGCGAACCTAAAAAGGACCTGGCTGGAGAACTGGAGCTGGCTGAAGCGGGAACGCGCAATTCGTATTTTTTCGCGAACCATTTCAAGCTACTTTTGTGATCTATATGTTGCACTTTTTTTGCAGCTTCATACCAAACTTCACACACAAACATAGTGCTTATGGTCAGACACTCTACCACTGCGCTACGACGTTCTCGTTTTTTTTTTGTTTTTTTTTATTCTAGTGTATAAAAGTCAATTTAAATGCAAATTGAGATAGCAATTTAGAGCACCTAGCCGGCAGTGTATTGTTTTGGTTAGTTCTCGATGAAAGTTAAATGGTTTGTATTTTCATTTTTTTTACTTAAGCAAATATTGTTCTCGATAAAAATGTACATTCTTGTAATTTTTAAATGTTACTTTTTGAAAAAAGATAATATTAATGTATTTCTGAATCCATGGCCAAATTTAAGCTTTAATACCATATTTTGTAGTGCAGGGAATGCTTCCGGAATTCAGCGGAAAGCGGGGAAGGATAGTGTCATAATGGGAACGACATTAACTTTAAAAATCTTATTTAAATTTAAAGTATAGTATGTTTATTAATACGCACACGCTAGCATACACTGACCTGGGGTAAACTGCACCCTAGTGCCGCAGCCCAGGCGCCGTACAACATTTGCTTACTTCTCCTTCTAGCCACCGATAGCTTCAATGGGTATAGCACAGCGAAAAACCTATAATAAAAAAATATTATTTATATTTATGAAAACAAACATTTAGTTCCGAAAAGAGTGAATTTATCAGAACGACAATCCAAACCACAACCACCACGTTTACAGACACCCCCACTGCGCCACCACGGCCACTATAATATTTTTTTAATATATTTTTACCTTACATCCGAGTGGAAAAGGGAAACAAAGTGATCAGAGTCAGTACTAAATATATACTAGAAATAAAACAAACATTTATTATCTTGTACTTGAATTGTAAATTGTCATGTTTCTTTGTAATATACTCGTACTAATAATGGGAAGCTTATGCTAGCTAGTTTGTTAGTACCAAATACAGTCTTAAAGACTACTATAATTTATAAATCTTAAATTTTTTTTGCAGTTATTTTTAAACAACACGCTGTATCCATCATACTTATAGTAGGAGATCTGAAGATCTCTGTTTACAAGAGACTCACCTATCTATAGATATGCAGACTAATACATTAGACGACAAGTACAGTCCAAACGCCCTCATGACGAGCAGTACTTTGCACAGCAGATTGCCAACTAACCATGCATTTGTGTATTTCCAGCCAATCTGTAACAAATATATTAACAATTAAATAATTAAAAATAAGTTTAGGTTCGATCTTCATTAGGGGGAATTATTATTCCCGTTGTGGCGCAGCGGCACAAGGGTGTGACTGTAACGCGACGGTTGTGGGTTCGATCCCCACTAGAGGAAGTGAAATATTTATTTACGTTTATATTTCCATTTCTTCTGGTGTCGAGGCAAAGCGCGGCGTCGAGTTGGACGCAATACCTCCAGAATTCGGCGGAAAGTGGGGAACGGAGTGTCTTAACACTAGGTTCCCTCTGCCTACCCTGCTTTGTGCGGGATACAGCGTGAAGCTGATTTTTTTTATTTGAGCGTTGAGTGGCTAAACTCAATATTGCACCGAACAAATAACTTAATTTCAAATACATAAGTAAAATACCAGTAAGATATTTAAAGAATCAAAGTGCTGAAAAGATCTATATTTTCTTGTGAACTTTTATAAAAATAAACTTACTTAGCTGAACAACATTTATTCGAATTTACTGAACTCCAGTAAACGGATGTTGCTTATATAAAGCAAAACGGTCGTACAATTTTCCACTTTTCATTATAAAGCTTTTAGTTGAAAAGGCAAAAGGCAAATACAAACGCTGTTTTGATTCGCATAATTTTATATGCCTACTGGTTTTATATGAAAATAGTTCTAAATCTGAAATGTTATTTTGCTAACTACTAGTGTATCACGAATATTTATTTATTTTATCACCTTTACGCTACCTAACCAGAGGGAATCTTATGCTGAGACACTCGTTCCCCACTTTCTGCCGAATTTTTCGAGGCATTGCTTGTTGAGTGGCGAAACTCAACGCTGGATTTTTTGCCTTGCTACCACAACGAAGAAATAAAAATATTATTAAATAAAAATGCATTCCCTCGAGTGAGGATCGAATACATAACCGTCGCGTTACAGTCACACTTGTGCCTCTGGTCCGTAATTAAATTCAATTATTAGTATGTGACTCAATCAACTCATCCTCTCTACAATCGCACATTTTTTATTATTCAAATCAAAAATTATTATGAAAATACGAAAAATACTTTGCTCGGTAATCCCTTAGGCCTATGGAATTTCCAGCAATACGAAATCCATAGGGTATCATTACAAAAGCTTGCCAATTTTGAGGTTAAACTTATTAATATTGTGATGATTAAGAAGAAGAAGATTAGAATATAAACAAGTTATAAAAAAACATGTAAAAATTTCGAGCTGGGTAAAGTACGTACTCGGTAGTCAGAGTCCTTCAATGGTTTTGATGAGGCGTGGGTGGTACAAGTTCCGATACGTAAAATTTTTACACGATTTTCTAAAATTTTTTTTTAATTTTTTGCTTTTTCTATCCTTTTCTAGCCTTTGCAATTTTTATATCCTTTTGAATTTTACACTGTATCCCATACATAGCAGGGTAGGCAGGGGGAACCTGGAGACTTTGTGGTAAGACAATCCGTTCCCATTAAAATACTTCTATTCTCATTTTTCGTCGAAATCTTGAGGCATTGCTTTTGAGTGGCAGAACTCCTCCTTGCCTAGTTACCAGAGTTTGCCGAGGACATGAACTTATTTTATATTTCCTTGAGTGAAAACCGAACCCGAACCTGTCGCGTTTACAATCGTACATGAACCACTACGGCACGACATGCCTCAAATACAGATTAAGTATCAAAATGTTTCATTTAATTTTATCGAAATACGCCTTATCAAACCAGTCTCTGTTCACTCGCCTAATTTAAATATATTAACATGATTAAGTAATAAAGAAAACCTAACAAATTTTGTGACTTTGAAGGTTTAGCAAGTGAAATATATTGCTTTTTTCCATCAAATGATATTAAGTTAGTATTAAAAAGATTAATTTAATAAAACCCAAGACTAGTGGCCAGGAGGAGGAGGTCTCTTTTGAGTAAACCTGCAAACTTGTGTCTTTGAAGGGTATAATTAAGAAGTTTACATCAACCCCACCCCCACAACCACCTTGGAAATCTTTTTTTTTTCTACTCCAAGGTGAACTCAATCTCAGAAAAAGGTTGTAGTCTGCGTTCTTCTACATCAGCGCAAGAGATATAAGCTTGGCCTGTATGAAAGATTAATAAAAACTTGTGATATAAAAGTGGTTTCTGCCGCAGCCACCATGTTTTCAATCAGAAATTGTGTTCAGTTATTAGAAAATGCGTGAAGCTAAAATAAATGTTTACTTTTATAAATATTAATTCCACTATATTTTTATTTCTTTAGTACTTTCTATGAATCTTTGTATGTACATACGTACAAATGTTTACAGTTTAAACCAGGATTCGATATGAAGATTCTCATCAAAGTTGAACGGTTATCGATTGATAATAACATGCCTAAGGCTTAATATGTTATTGGAATTACTGATCGTAGATCTATTTGGTTAATCTTTGTATTAATAGAAGCCGTAAATATTTAATAATCTTATTTCTTCGCTCTGGTGACGAGGTAGAACGCGGCGTTGAGTTCCACTACTTAACAAGCAATGCCTCCAGAATTCTTAATAATAGTAGAATAGTGAATTTTTAGAAAATGTGGCAAAAACAATGTATAAATAAATGCTCGTATCTTTTTATTTTTATTTTTTATTTATTTATTTGTCTTTTTATTATGTTGACTCTGAAGTTTGATTTTCTGAGGTCCAAGACACCATAGACCTATATAATATTTGAATTGAATTGAATTCTTGATATATGGTGTTTCGAGTGTGCCATTTGAGCACAGTTCATTTCGCCAATGTCACGTTGTAGGAAAAACACACGAAGGAAATTGACCGGTAATAAAAAAGATAAATATACACAATTATAGAATACATGTAATATATAATATTTCATATTATTTTAAATTATTTTGACAGACACGCGTATATAAAATAATCTTATATTATATGTTTTCTTTCTTCTTTTTGGGAAAAAAATTGAATCCATCCATCAGCCTTTCAACGTCCACTGTTGGAGATAGGCTTCCCTAATGCTCGCCACTCTGACCGGTCCTGAGCTCTTTGAATCCAGCGGATTCACGCTGTCTTCTTAAGTTGTCTTAATTTTTTTTCAGCTTCACGCTGTATCTAGTATTCAACAACAGTGTACGTAGAGGTAGAAGATAAATAGATGTATAAAAAATGGTAATTCTTAGCAAAAAAAAAACATTACAGAAAATCATTATACCTATAGATTTCGATATAATTATAAAATATAATAAAAATACATTTTATATTTAAGCCATTGTATAAAAAGGATTTATTTACAATTGTAATTACATTATTAAAAAGGAATTACAATATCCTTAGATTATTATGCTTCTGGCATTTGTATTGTTAAAGACAACCTCATTTTGTTAAAAAACATAGCTTGAGAACGTAACAGGAAATGGATTTTAAATTACTAAAAGTAATGAAAGTTTAACCAAAATCGTTTTAATTTTCGGTTCAAAGAAAAATATATAACATTTAAATAGAATATTTTGTTTCAAATTTATCAGATATTGGTAAATAACATTTCTTATCTGTATTTTAATATACATTCAATTTAAATATTTAATGGATTAGGTTGGGGGATAATTTATTTAACTTCACTGGTATCCCATATATAGAAAGGCAGAGAGAAATCTAGTGTTAAGACACTCTGTTTTCCACGTACCATCTAATTTGGACGCTATGTACTAAGTGGCGGAACTCAAGTCCTGCTTTGTACTTCTTATCAAAGCGAAGAAAGAAAAATTATTCAATACCTCAAATGGAAATCGCATCCACAACCTTCGTTAGCAGTCAGGTTCTATGTCACTGTACCACGACGGCCTTAAATAAATATAATTATTTTAATTATACTAAATTATAATGATTAGGGATTTAAATCTTCGTTTAATCGTATAACAAGATTATACGAGGTCAGCTGGTTGGTTTACCCTTTCAAGTAGGTATTCGTAAAGTAGATTTAGTTCTGGGCCCTGATGTAAGATGACTTCAGTAAGCAGGAGGCCTGTTCTCAAAAGCCTTGTTTATCTATAATTAATTTTGAAATACTCCCTTTTGCTTTGCTTTAAACTAATTGGTAGATAAAATAAGAAAGATAACAATCTGTGTTCTACTTTAAGCATGTAAGCATAACTAAAAGGTTTATAAACCCCCGACTCAAAAAATCATTACCTCATCTTGATCAAAGTGCTTATAGCTCTTAAACTGCTAATCCGATTTTCATAAAACATAACTAAGAACCACAGGCTAAGGTTTTCGATTAAATAAATTAATTTTTAACAAAAAGAAAAACCGACTTCTAACAACGAACTAAAAAGTGAAAAATAATTATATAAAGATTTTATAATTTTGAAGTCGGTTTTTCTTTTTGTTAAAAATTAATTTATTTTACGATTTTTAGTGATGGGATCTCCCTTTTTTGAAGTTGGTTGAAAATAAGAACATCCTCTTTTTTGAGATCGGTTGAAAAGAAACGCAACGATCAGGAATCTCACTTCTGACATCAATTTAAAAAGTTTTTGCTTGTAACTATTACAGTATAATCAATTTTTTACCAAAATAAACAAACTTTCTAAATTTTCACCGGATCCCATAATCGGAACCTAACCAAACTTTCACCAAATTATCCTTGAAGTGTATCCTTTCAAATAAAAAAAGAATCATCAAAATCGGTTTGCGCTTTTGTTGTGTGTGAACATTGAGTTATTCGGCTATTTGTCGGGCACATACCTAATGCAAATTTAAGACTTATGTGATTTTCTCATAGATACCATTGTCAGACATGGACCAAAAAAAAGGGGACTATTCGGGAAGCTTCACCTTTCAAATAAAAAAAATAATTTCAAAATCGGTCCACCCAGTCAAAAGTTATGAGGTAAAAAACATTAAAAAAAAATACAGTCGAATTGATAACCTCCTTTTCTTACAGAAGTCGGTTAAAAAATCGGTTAAGTGTGACTCGGTTTCGCCCACTGAGCCTTTCGTACCAATTTCAAGAATGTAGTTCAACGAGAAGTACAACTTATAAAAATTAATAAAAAAATAAAAACAATATATGTATGAAATGAACTACAAATATAAGTTTCCAATGTTATAAAATACCTATGAATTTTCCTGAAATAAGCGCATTGAGACAAACAATTATAGATTATTTATATCTCTGCTCCTAGATTAAATTATAACAAAAATATAAAAAAATGCAGAAAATGTAAATTATTTTTAATGTAAAATATTCCGGGCTTTATGAAGTAAACTCTTTGTCAGAGTAAAAACAAAAAGAGATTGACAGCCAGTATTATACTCGTATGATTTAGCTCGGCGACGCTTTTATAGGATTTCTTGACTGATATGTGAAAGAAAAACATGTAATTACTTCTTAAGAGCCCATCGTGGCGAAGTGGATCAGTAATAGTGATTGTAAGTGGTAATAATGGTAATGGGTTTGATTTATATTCAAATATAAAAATATTATATTCAGAATAAAGATAATAGATAATTTGTTTTCATTTCTCTTGTCTAACAAGATGAAGCTCGACTCAATTCTTTTTTTTATATTTTTATTTTTTGGCAAGTGAGATACGCAGTGACTGGAGTTTCTCTCTCACTATTATAGTATAAAAAACATGAAGCAGAAAATGGTATAAAAAAATAAATTATTTCTTAATTTAAATTAGGCAGAAAGTAGGCGTAAGTGGTATTGGACTTGCGGTTTCATCCCCAGGGTCAATTGAAAATAGCTAAGAGTCGTATATACCACAACCTGATTCCCCAGGGTAACTCTGAGCGCAGTTGCAAAGAGTTAAAATAAAACGATAAACTTGATTTAATATAGCCTTTAAAGCATTTATAGCCTGCCTCGATAAATGGACTATCCAACAGAAAAAAAATATAGTTTCAATTTGAACCTGATGTTCCTGAGATTAGCGAGAAGGAACCTAGTACTTAAACTCCGTTCCCATTAAGACACTTCTGTTCCCCACTTTCCGAAGAATTCTCGACGCCGCAAATTTCTCAGCTTTGATAATATATGTTTACAAGGAACAGACTAACAAAATACATAAAATATATGAATATAAAGTTTAACTGAAAAATATCCTTGCTTGAAGTGAAAAATGTTCCGTGACCTTTCCGAAAACACGAACGAATTGTGAAATACCTTTCAAAGTTATATTTGTAACAATTGTACCGCTGTCCTCCCTTTGACGAATATCTTATTGTGGCTTATGTAGCTAGCGGACTCCTTCATATAACAACAAGTATGTCACTTTATAAACACAAAAGTATGTATATTATCAAATAAATGTATGGTAACAAGGGTAAACACTAGCTTAAACACAAAGCAGAGAAGGCGCAAAGGGAACCTATTATGTTAAATATATTTTAAATTTAAAATAAAACATTGTGAAACATACGTAATAAATCAAATAAAAAGAAACAATACAAATCTTGTATAAATATTAGCGCTATAACAATTCATCTAGAAATTATATAAAGTAAATATATGTACGTATAAAAAATAATAAACGTAAAATACGTACATTTCTACATAAGCTTTTTTAATCGAATTCTTTTTAATATTACGCCAGGGATATGTTACGCAAATATAAAATTGAACATTTATAATTTTAAATAAGCATTTCAAAACGAGGACGTCGTAGTACAGCGCCACAGTGTTTGACTGTGGAGACGATAGTGGGGTTGGATTCCTATACGTAGGAATTATGTTCATACCTTTACTCAGACAAAAAGAGAAACCGCTAAGAAACATATTAGGTTGATTACTAAAAAGTTTAGTTGAGATCGTCACAGTGCTGGGACACGAGAGTTACCTATCATACTGCGCTACAATGGATTTAAATGTCATATGTATGTAGTTAAAAAACCAACCCACTGCGAGCCGGATTCATGAATAAAGAGTTCCGTATCATTAACTATAAATACAGCAGAAAATTCATGTCGCTTGTATGAGAGCCCCTATCACCATTTATGTGATACGGCCTAGTGACAAACGGACAGACATACAGCGAAGTCTTACTTACAGTGATTCCATAGGCTTTCCAACCAAGAATGGCACCTTTTTTTTTTTAAAAAAATAGATGAATTAATTGAAATTGTGCTACAAAAATATTTCATAACATTTATGTTATATTGTGGATATTTTTTTAAATATTTTTATACGACAACGATATTTAAACAATATAAAAAATCTTTTTGAATGAATATTTCATAGGTTGCGAATATGTTTCATAAAAGTGATTTTAGCTTTCGTGCAGGCTTTGCGCTCCTCCTATATCAATAATAACGCGTGCTCAAGGCCTGTTCAGATGTGTTTGAAATTTAAACAGAAACAATTATGTATCGGTATTTCTAGACGCTTAATGTTGGAAACTTTATAAAGATTGAGGCCAGATAGAGGCCAAGCGTGGTGCAGAGGCACAAGTGTGTGACTGAAAGCGCGACTGGTTATGGGTTCGAACCCCACTCGAGAAAATGAAATATTTACTTAAATTTATATTTTCATTTCTGGTGTACAAAGCGTAGCGTTGTGACCCGCCACACAACACGCAATGCCTCCGAAATTCGGCGGAAATTGAGGAACAGAGTGTCTGTATACCAGGTTCCCACTGCCTACCCTGTTGTTTACGGAATACAGCGTGAAGATGTTTTTTTTTAATTTACTTTATAGCAGTAGCAATACTGTATAGAATCATTCTACAATAGTAGTCCAGGTGACCATACATTTATGGTATCATCGATCGGGTCTGATCATGAAGCCAGGACCTACATGATAGAACTCTTTAGAAGTCGTTAGTCGCAAGTTGCTAGTCTTATACTAAGAGTAATTTTATTCAAATACTTCAGGCTCATTTAGTTTATAGCTCTATGCACAATCATATAGCAATCAATTTATTAAATAAATTTTCGTGCAGTTTAGGTGAGTAAAGCCTCGGGCAGGTTAATAGTATTTAATTAAGATAAACTTTATTCAGATTAGGATCGCTATAATTAAACAGCATTGAAAGCTAAACATTTAAAGATACCCACATGGGAACGGACGACATTGGGTTCCGTATTTCTATACTTAATCCCAATTGCAACATTTCTAAATACAGCAAATAAGCTAGCAATTAGTTAAGTAGTTTTCAATATTAGTTGACGAGATAAATATAAATAGTTGACGAGACCGTCGTGGCGCAGCGGTACAAGGGTGTGACTGTAACGCGACGATTGTGGGTTCGATCCCCACTCGAGGAAGTGAAATATTTATTTACGTTTATATTTCCATTTCTTCACTAGTGTTGAAGTTCAGGTAAAGCGCGGCGTTGAGTTCTGCCACTCAACACGCAATGCCTCCAGAATTAGAGCATTAGGTTCTGTCTGCCTACCCTGTTGTGTGTATTTTTTAAAAATTTACTTTAAAATACTTCGGCTCCCCACTTGTCCTCAAATTCTGCAAGCATTGCGCGTTGAGTAGCGGAACTCAACGCCACGCTGTACCTCAACAAAAATTGGCCTACCCTAATATGTATGTTTTAATATCAATTTAGAATTTTCAAAGTAAGCTAAAATTAGCAAAACGTATAAAAAATTATCAATTTACCTCCAAAGGAATAACTCCACACGTCACACAGACATCAGCTACAGCCAGATGTGTCATCAACAGGTCTACCCTAGACCGTCTGCGTCTGGCATTGGCTAGAGCCACAAGCACAGCCACATTGCCAATAGCACCAACAGCCATCAACACCCCGTATGCACTCAACACTGCACCCTGTTGCCTCTCAGCCACTTCTTCCCTGGTTACATTCCTCTCGTCGGTCATGTCGAAATAATCCCAGAATTTTCTGTCTAGAGATGATGTCGATTCCAAAGTATAGAATGAATTATTTGGCGTCATTATACCTATTTTATTAAATTTTCACTTAACCCATACGACATATATAACGACGTTATAAAAATATTTGTATAGTAAAAATATTTTTTTTATGTTAACATTTTATTTAACACACAAAATCACAAAATTTCGTCCATTCAAATATCACTAATTATATCTTAAATTTATATT
>JAEBDU010004797.1:0-25038 GCA_016802625.1 Heliconius numata | reverse complement strand
CTTCGTCATAGTTTATTATATTTCTGTCAACCTTAAATATTAAAGAGGTATCATCCGCGAAAAGTACAATATCACATAGGTTCTTCACATAAAAAGGCAGATCGTTAATATAAAGGAGAAATAAAAGAGGACCAAGTATAGATCCTTGTGGAACGCCCATCTTTAGAGGAGATCCAGATGATTTTACATTATTTATACTAACCTTCTGGATTCTTTGGTTTAAATATGAGGCAATAAGGTCAAGGGCAGTATCCTGTATACCATAATGTTTTAGTTTTAACAACAGAGTTACATGGTCTACGCAATCAAAGGCTTTGGATAAGTCACAAAACACTCCAATTGCATTTTGTGACCTCTCCCATGCGTCATAAATGTGCTTTAGGAGTGCGGCACCCGCATCCGTAGTGGACTTGCCTTTGGTGAAACCATATTGCTCACTATGGAAACAATTGTTAATATTTAAGAAAATTGTGAGCTGGTTGAGCATTATTTTTTCAAATATTTTACTTAAGGATGGCAAAACAGAAATCGGTCTGTAGTTTCCAGGCTCAGATCTATCTCCACTTTTGTAAAGCGGCACTATTTTGCTATATTTCATTAAATCAGGAAAAGTACCGGATTTCAACCCCTTATAGGCACCCTTAGGGGGTAAATTCTTAAAAACCGTGAAACACGTGTTTAATTAAATATTTTGAAGAGGCTGAATTTACAATTTTATAAAAATCGGTGCCGATTTAAAGTTATTTCCATACAAACTTTCAACCCCTAATTCACCCTTTTAGGGTTAACATTTTTCAAAATCTCGTCTTAGTGGATGTCCAGATTACGAAAGTAAACATCTGTCCAAATTTCACGTTTCTACCATCAGCGCACAGCCGGTGCGTGCGTCTTACCTCAGTCTGTGAGGACAAGTCCTTTTATATATATAGAATATAGATAATAATAAAAAAATAAAGGTTTAAGGAGTTGTTTCACCGCCGGCTGATAAAGCTGATAGCAACAACAAATAGATTAAGTGTCGTTTAAGGTATCAACCGTTACGACCAGCTGATATGGTCGTTATCTGAGAATTTTAGAGTGTGAATCCGTATTTTCATAAAGTTTTTTTCATCTACTTTCTTGTAAATCATTTAATTAAAATTTTATGTCGCAATTTCTATTAAATGATTGTAAAGAATTAAGTCGATGAAAAAAAAATCTTTATAAATACGGATTTTAACTAAATAGCATCTAACACAAAACATTTTCATTAGTATTTAGTTCGTTGATTCGTTCGAGTTTCGAGCTCGCCAGTTGAGCAAAAAATGACTTTGCCAATGTCACGTTCAAATGTTGTATGGTAAAAAATATCACTCTATAGAAGTGTTTGCCTTGCCTAATATCTATAGATAAAAATTTACAAAGATTCCCTCCACGAGGCACGAGAGATAAGATCGGTTAACTCGGCTAGCTACAGCTAACACCAGAAAAGAGGGGAAGACAGCTGTCACATTTTACCATCAAATCGAACGGGATAGGAATTGTCGGGAGATAGAAAGAGAAGGATCAACTCATTATATCTGCAGTGCGTTAGCGGGGGTAGACCTCATTGCTCCTAAAATGATTGAAGGACAAGACACAGACAAACAGACGCAAATTTAGAAAAATCATTGTTTTGGGTTCTATTACACTACTAAATACTACTACTACTGGGAAACATTTTTCTGATATAATCGTCCATGTACAGACACCGATCGGTTACGATTTTATTATAAGTATACATTAATTTATATTCGGTGTTAGTCACACTCATCGCGTATTTTCGAAGGTCAAAGAGTTCCGGCATAAGAGTGATATGTTGATAGTCTGGGCAGATAATATAGATAGACAAATCTTTTTTAATATCTTATACCGTAAATAAATATTCGTATGTTTATTAATAGCCAGCCATTAAAAAATGTTATATATATTTTTAAGTATTAGTATTATGTAGTCAGTGTCTAATGGAATAATGATAATTGTTGGTTCGTTCGTTTTTTGATGACGTTGGAATATAAAATTTATGTTTTTGTTTATAAACACAACATATACATAATTATGATGCCTTGAAGTGTTTTTAGGGTTCCGTCTCTTTTAAGGAAAAAAAAAATAAACTCTTATACGATCATTTTGTTGCCCGTCCGTCTGTCTATCTGTCAGTCAAGAGCCCAAGTTTCAAGAACGCTTGGAGATATCAAGTTGAAATTCAAACCAAGTATTCAAAACCATCGGTCCCATAATTTATTGAAAAAAAACCATATTTCTAAATTGATTTTTAAAAAGATATGGCCGTTTATATCGCAAAAACGCGTATTTCGACTCTATAAATTAATAGAATACTAAATTAATAGAATACTACTACAGGAAAAAAATCGGAAAATTATATATTTGATTAACTCCTAAAAAATAATTAAAGCCGCCAGTTCAAGTGAGGCATCAGATGGAAGGGCTCCGGTTAAGCTAAGCTAAACTTGAATTTCTGGAAAAGCTCGAGACCTCCAATTTGTGTAAGGAACCCGACTTGCGCTGGTCCGATTTTTTTTGCGAGGTGTCGTCGACCTAATCAACATTCTATGTAATCAAATTAATAATAAATATATTATAAAAGAATTCAATATAAATATAAACTTACTAGAAACAAGATTTTGTTTACATTTATTTGACGATTATCAAAATGTTATTAATGAAGGTTATAATAAACCAAAAATAAATTTAATTTAAATGGTGGATGAGTTCTCATTAAACATACATTGATTACTGTGATTTTTTTAAGATAGGAATATTTTCTCGTAGTTTAAAGTGTTTCTAATTTTGATTATTCAGTTCAGAACAGACTTTGGTATTTTAGTCTTACATATAAAAAAAACAAGGCCAGTCGCGGCGCAGGGGCACAGATTGTGACTGTAAAACCGACTGGTTGTGGGTTCGATCCCCATTAGAAGAGATGAAATATTTATCTAAAGTTATATTTCCATTTCTTCCCTCTGGTGTCGAGGCAAAGCGCGGCGTTGTATTCTGCCGAAAGACCAAATTCGGCCGAAAGTGGGGAACGGAGTGTCTTAACAGTGGGTTCCCTCTCCCTACCCTGCTGTGAGCAGGATAAATATAACCAAAAGGATATATAATAAAAAGGGTAAACACCGCGCTCGCGCGATTGCGCACGCGGAAATATATATAAAATAAAAATGTCTATCTGTGTAATGTGATGTGAAAGATGATGTCTATAGTTAAATTAAACATATTTTTAAATAATATCTGAGTTAATGACCATCATAATTAGTAATCTAAATGAAAGTTTATAAATTAAAAAAAAAAAGGTGGACAACAGAATAAAAAATATTAAAAAAATATTTTGTATTTACAGCGGTGCCTAAATACATACCTATATACAGTCTACCCAAGTCTTATAAGAGTAAATCGAACACATCCAGACTCAGTCTCTACAGATATTTCTTCAATCGTTCACGCTCGTCGTGTCGTCGACGCATCGTTTGCGTAATAATTTCAAATTTAGAGATGACAGTGAAACAAATATTGTGATACTGACTGATAATATATTATTCATGTGTTATCTTAAGTCTGTTTCAATTATCAAACAAATCTTAATATAAATAGAATAACATTTTCAGTTGAGTGAACAAATCTCGGACCACCATGTATTTCCAACTTTTAATTTATGTTCTTTTGCCTCTCATATCGATTGTTCTATATTTTCGATATAATAGAAAAAGTAGATTAATCAATGAAATACCTGGACCAAAGTCATGGCCGGTTATTGGAAATTTTTTGAGTTTCATGCTACCACCAGGTTAGTGGGTTTATTTTATTTTTTTACTTATCATACGTAATCTGTAAACTTATGTATCCATTTTTCATTCCATAGCATCAAAAATCTTTTCATAGCCATAAAAAAAAATTAGAATTCGCAACTATTGCGCATAGATAATTTCAAATTAAATTCTACTCAGCTTCCCTCTCATTTTTAGTAATCATTATTGTTTTACTAAACGATATCTTAAAATTTTCTTCTATACGCATACGTATCATAATATAACTTACATAAGTACATATTATGTATAGTCTACACTAGTTTAAATATTGATGGAGCGATAGACAAATTAATACAAGTAATAGACGACTAATTTCCAACTATTTTATTTAATGATTCTTTTCTGAATATCATGTTTACGAACTAAAATTAAATTAAATGAAAAATCAGCTTCACGCTGTTTCCCTCACACAGCAGGATAGGCAAAGGGAACCTTGTGTTAAGACACTCCGGTCCCCACTTTACGTCGAATTTATGAGGCATTGCGTGTTAAGTGGCGGACACCGCACTTTTGCCTTGGACGGACTAAAATGCTCGAAAAAAATATTTTGCGTAATTTTTCGTGTATTTTGTTTTTACATTTTCTGATGTATATCTAGATCTACACCTCATCGAATTTATAGTATAGTAATTTTTATTTGATATCTACTCTAAATTTTCACGTTTCACTTTGTCTTCTACACCAAATAAGTGTAATTATAACTATATTTTTGTAAGACATAACGTAATTATGTTTAATCAAATGATATTCACTCGAGGCTACTAAAAATATAAGGAAACTATGTTTATATTTTTTGCAGATGAACTTTTTAAATATCAGAGAAGTTTACCAAAGCAATATGGTCCAATTAACCAAATCCATGGATTGAATGTCCGCATGGTAAATCTTACTGAACCTACCGATATTGAGGTAATTATAATATCGTACTACTTCTCATTTTCTATAACCATTCGCTTTTGTATTATAAATGTTAAATGCATCGCACAATGCACGATGCAAACAGAAAAAATATACTCTATAAATATTTATGTTTTCTTTAAAATCTGAAATATTAAATATTCAGTACAAATAATAAATTTGAGAACTTATTTTTTTTTAATTACTGTAGCTTTGGTCATAAATGCAAGTAACAACCAGTTTTTTAATGAGACAATAAAATCTTCAACAATCTATCCATAAGTCTGTTTTTTAAAATCAACCAAGCCGCGTTTACAGTACGAATTATCTTATAACAACTACCTGGTTGCGAACTTAAATTAAAACGTCTGCGTATAGGCGATCCGTAATATGTCTAGACAAAATCCTCCAAAATACAATAATGAAAATCGAGTCAACTCTCCAACTGAGACGTATTAAATGAATTGAAAACTAGTAACAGAATTAATTTGCGTTCCTTATTGTTCCAGAAACTTCTAGCTTCAAATGAGTATAATTATAAAGCACATCCATACATATACTTTAATAATTGGCTCGGACAAGGATTACTAGTGAGCAACGGTCAGTACTTAATAAGTAAATAATAAAGATTTAACAAAATATAAGTCCCTAGAGAGTTCTATAATTTCTTCTTCTTATCTAATAATTGCGAGACAATTAAAAAAGCACTTGTCTAACAAGTTAGACAAACGAAAATATTATAAATATGATTCAAAGTGGGAATCAAAACTACAATTATCATCAGCCTGAAACGTCACAATTACGTGGCCTGTGAACTTTTGCCATCATTGTTAAATATTTATAGCAATTTGCCTTTAAAATTACATTTTTTACAGGTAATACGTGGCTTAAAAGGCGAAAAATGTTAACTAAAGCATTTCACTTCAATATCCTGAAGAAATTCTTCAATTCATTTGTGGAACAGACGGAAAATTTTAATAAGACTTTGGAAAAAGACGCTGATAACAAACAGTCTGAAGTGCTAACGCTAATTAGCAACGTCACATTGCGGATTATGTGCGGTGAGTGTTGCTAAGATGATATCATTTGTCTTGTCAGTTTGTTATTGATATTTAATAACGTGTTTTCGCTTTGTCTTTTAAAATCCTCATGTCAAAAAAAAACCATGCCTGAACGTAGACTTACATTTTAATGTAAGTTATAATCCAATACCACACAATGTTATTTAAATGTCTCTTTGCATCATAAAGGACCTTAAAATGCCTGAGGCCCGTATTAATAAACTGTTCTAAAATCTGAGATCGATCTTGAGAAGCCGTTTTCTTTCATAAATTACATATCCATGAAAGAAAACTTATCTTTTTCTTTAGATGCAATTTCTTGTATTTTCTTTTACTGTTTTAATATAATATATTTGCATAGTGTTCAATATTTGCATAGTGGGCTGCAGTTTTCTAGCTTTAGCGCATAGCGTTGTCAACATATTATTTATTTATATGCTACCTTCTATTTTTGTTTCTAATATTTTTATGTCATTTTATTAAATTGCGCTGAACTGCGCCCATATAATGCTGTTTATTTATATCTTGTTTACTTACAGACACATCAATGGGCATCTCTGTACAAGATGACATGAAGTCTACAGTGGATACATATTTCAAATCGGTACATGATATGGGACAATGTTTCAGTACAAGATTTTGTACAGTTTGGATGAATAATGAACGAATATATAAACTGACTGAGACCGGAAGAAAAGAAGATGAAGCAGTAAAAAAATTACATAACTTAACTGGTACTATTGTAAAAAATCGTAGAGAACTTTATAAAAATGATAATATAAAAGATGATGAGACTGAAGATAATGAAGGTAGTCGGAAGTATGCAATGTTGGATTTACTTTTAAGGAATGAGAAAGAAGGGCTTATTGACACTGAAGGCGTAAGAGAGGAAGTTGACACGTTCATGTTTGCGGTAAGTGTTGCTAATTACTGATATTATATGTAATTGTTATGTAAGTTATTGTTATTGTTGTGTATTGTTATGTAATAACTTGTTACACTGGTGATTGGTTGGTAGATAGATAGACAAGGTGATATAGTGATAGAGGAGGTCATTTCATTGCCGAAATATTGAGCATACAAAAAATATATACTTTTTGTCTGATGTATGCCGCCATGTTTAATCGTGAATTTGCAATGTTTTTCTCATTTTGTCCTTTTTCTATTGATACTAATTAAATATCATTCATATTTACGTATTAATATTTAATCCGTCCATATAATATTATCCTGTCTTCCTTACAACTTCTATTATAAATATTTCTTCAAACTATTTCACATTTTATTTTATTTCATAGTTACGCTCTCATTGACAATTTTTGTTTAGTGTTTTTCTCCGAAATATATTTGATTACCATTTGGAGTTTTTATATTAAAATATTTTCTCAATTTTAGGGTCATGACACAACTGCCACAGCAACAACGTTTATGCTAATGGCCTTAGCTAACGAAGAAGTTATACAAGTAAGGAAAAAAAATCTTTTTATCTTCACGCTATATCTCGCACTTAGCAGGGTAGGAGGGAGGAACCTGGGAACCAAGTGTTAAGACACTCCATTCCCATTAAGAAACTTGTATTTCTCAGTTTTCACCGAATTCTGGAAGCATTACATGTTGAGTGGCGGAATTAACGCTGCGTTTTTACTTCGTTACCAGAGCAAAGAAATGAAAATATGGAATGATTCGGAAAATAATTAACGTATTATTAATTACCGCCATGTGGGATATCAATGCGACTATCATTGCCGATAGTGGTTTCAGTTAACGGTTTAATAGCGAAAAGCCTCGATCAACATCTTAAGAGGCTATCGTTTAGCTGTTGGATCAAGAACCGGATTCAGAAGGCAGTTTTACTGGAGACGGCGCGTATTGTGAGGAGGTTCCTCTCTCTGGAGCCCTAGCCACCGATGGCTTAGACCCCTGTCCCGCCCTCGGAAGTGTTTTTTCTTATATTTTAAATATATATTTTTAAAATAACTTACATTTAAAAATGGAAAATTTATTCTCTAATATAATAAAAGTAATATTTTATTCTAGAACAAACTTTTTGATGAGATACGAAAAGTGTTTGGCGATAGTGACCGTTCGCCCACAATGGATGATGTAAACGAGATGAAGTATCTGGATTGCTGCATAAAGGAATTATTGCGGATGTATCCCAGCGCACCTATGATTGCTAGATGCTTGACAAAAGACACTGTATTCAGTAAGATTCAGATCCTAATTTATTTACTATTAATTTGTTTACTATATAAACAAATAATTTATTTACTATATAAACAAAAAAAATACTGTAAATGCGACGGTTGTGGGTTCGATTTGCTGGAATGATATGTTTAGTATTTTTTTTAATTTTTACTGTCTCTCTGGAACAAATTGTCTTAACACCAGATTCTTAGGTTCCCTCTGCCTACCCTGCTATATGCGGGAATCAACATGAAAAGTCCCAAAAATATTGAAGCCAGACGTTTTGCTTTTTGACCGTGTGCAAACGACGGGAGGTTCGATTATTTCTCCACTCTAGTAAACAACGCTCAGCGTTGTGTAGTAGTTAGTAATTTAAAAAAATGTGTAAATATGCATAAAGAGGCTATATTTTAAATTTTTTGTGGGGAAATTTGCATAGGTACTAATTCTCCGCTCTCGTAAGACACTGCTACCGTGTTAAAATGGACAGCGCAATGTCTCAAATTCAACCGGAAACTATTAAAAAATGTTTTTTTATATATTTTCAGGTGGTTACACAGTACCGGCCGGTACTTCTTGTTCTATTTGTATATATGACATGCACCATCGCGCTGACTTGTATCCGGAACCAGAGCGTTTCATTCCTGAAAGGTTTCTGCCAGAAAATTGTGTAAACAGACATCCTTATTCGTATATTCCATTCAGTGCTGGGCCACGAAATTGCATTGGTAATTAAATGATTGTTTACCATAATACATTACAAAAAAAAAAGTTGTATTAAATTATTATTTTAGGTTTTAAAAACACTACTGATTGGAGGCCCTTGTGGGCGTAGGGGCACAAGTGTTCTAAGTTCGAACCGTCTCAGGGGGATGTAATATTTAATATTTTTATTTCCTAGCTCTTGTTAGAAGGCAAAGCGTGGCGTTGATTTCCCCTACTCAACACGCGATGCCTCGACAATTCAGCGAGAAATGGGAAATAGTAGAATCTTAATAGGAACGAAGTGTCTTAACACTAGTCCTTGGGTCTCCTCCTCTGCCTACCCTGCTATATGCTTAAGCAGGGTAGAATGACAGGACGAAGCGCTTGACGTACGGCCTCTACCTCTCAGCTAGCAGTATATAGTTTTCTAACTGACGGTTAGACGGCGGAAAACTGAGAACATATCTACACTATTTGTAGCATAGAGAAATAACAATGTAAAATATTTTATTTCTTTGTTTTCAGGTCAAAAATTCGCTTTGTTACAATTGAAAGTTGTTATATCCGGTATTCTTCGTAAATTCCGATTGGAACCTGTGACCAAGCCTTCTGATTTGGAGTTCCAGACCGACATGGTATTGCGCACTAAAAATCCAGTGTATGTTAAGTTTTGCTTGAGGAAATAATAATTTCAATAATCAAAATTACTTTAATGGAGAAAGATGATAATGGAATATGAATATACTTTTTGTATGATGAATTAAATAAAAATTTTAAGTAAAAATGTTTTTTTTATTTTCACTTAAGTGCCTGACCCAAAACGTGGCTTAGGAGTAAAAGCATGCGATACAAGATGAATTTGCAAATTGTGGGTTCCATTCCCACTCGAAGAATACGAATGTTTTAATATTTTCATTTCCTCGCTCCGCAATGCAATACGCAATGCCTCCAGAATTTGGCAGAAAGTAGGAAACGGAAGTGTTTTAATGGGAACGACATGTCTTTACGTTCCCAAATTCTGCTATGCGAGGCTACAGAAAGGCAAGCCGGTTAGTTCAAAGTCAGTCCTTGCATATTAGTTAATGTTATATAAAGGTAATCACTACACATTGTCTGCTATATATATTAAAGTATCGAAAATATAAGCGATTTCCTTAATATTCAATACTTTTGTTCAATATCATTCAAAATATAAACGGAATATTTTATATCATATTGTTAGAAAACGGAATCGGTTAACGTTTTTAAAATAAACACGATAAAACCACATACCTTCTATATGTTTCCAACGTACTCGCACAGAGGTTCCACTTTATTACAATAAGTGACATGTATCACTCAATAACAACACTACACACTAGATACCTTCCAATCAGGGCTTCAGCCTTCAAGCAACTGTGTCCTTTTGACACAATTCTACTGCGTTTATTGTCTTTTTCACATAAATCTACCCACATTTACATTTGTACGCTAACAATATACTTAGTAAAGAATACAATATACTTAGTAAAGAAAACAGCTTGTCACTGTCAACCCTGCAAAGTAAACATATTGACATACTTATTTTCAAACAAAACAAATGCAATTTAGTGATTAAAAATTAAATTATTTGAAAGACAAATTTGTAGAGGATCCACAATCAAATGTATAATTATGAAATTATATTAAAGTGAACGGTGCGGTTGTTTGTGCAATCTGACGTTTTCATACGAAACAGAAATTTTAAGTTGAAAACAACTTACCTTAACCTTTCATTAGAATCAACTAGTACACTGTCTGGATATGCTCACAATTATGTTATAATTGTAATAAGGAAGAAGCTTAGTTTAAGTCTTTTTCCTTAGCTGGCTGTATGACAAAGTATGCCTGCAAACTGTTAATATTTCCTTTGATAATATTTGTATTTCATGTTAATTTAATGTTAATATTTCCTTTGATAAGACAAATCTTGGCTTCGTGTTCCACCAGTTACAAGGCAATGTCTGGAATTCAGTCGAATAGTGGAGAATGGAATGTCTTGACATTAATTTCTCTCTGCCTACCTTTCACATATAGCTAACATGTGAAAAGCATGAAGCTAAGATAAACATATCTAGAAAAAAGTCCTTCATTCAATTTGCATGTATTTAGTCATGTATTTTCAAAGTGAGGATAACACTCCATGCGTTTTAAAACTAGATTTCTTCTGTGTAGATACAGGACGAAAGTGTGCTGTGGGATAAACTGAAAAGCTATTCTATTGCAGTTCAGCAGTTTAATATAATATCAGACAGATATTATACATCATAGACAATATAGATGATAATAGGCCAATTATAATTCGACTGCCATATCCAGACTTACTGTCTCGTAGAGACATTAGTTGAGCGACTTCGCAAAAACTGGACGCTACTTGAACTAGAAATATGTATAAATTTGAAGATGTTTTTAAAATATCCACACTTGCTTTACATTTCAACGGTTCGCATCCGCAGGCCTCCCGAAAACTTAGATTGTTCAGGATTATTTATGAACATTTAATATCATTATTCTGCTTCGTATCTCTGCTATATTCTATATTTTTTTACGACATGAAGAATGAAGTATACACAGAAGTTATCAAAAACGGTGTTATGGTCATAGTTTGGGTGACAGTAACCTTTAAATTTAAAATACTTTTACAAAATAGGGATGATATTCAAAAATTGATCGATTCTATTAATCATGATTACGATTTAGCTAAGAATTTGTCTGAAGAAGAACAACTAATTGTTTCAAAGTACGCAAATATGGGAGTAATAGTATGTAAATGTTGGGTCACTGCAGCATTGGCTACAGGATTCATGTTTCCCGTGAAAGCTTTTATATTAATGGCCTATAAGTATAGCAAGGACGAATGGGAGTTGGTCCAAATGTTTGATTTACACTGGCCGTTAATTAATGGAATCAAGGATAATGTCTTTATTTTTACCTTCATATTCGTCAGTTGTTTCTCATTTGATGCCTTTTCGGTCTCCATGTACATAGGGTTCGATCCACTTGGTCCTATTTTTTTGTTACATGCTTGTGGCCAATTAGATTTGATATGTAATAGACTGAAGAAACTGTTCTCTGAAGGGACCACAGCTGATGCCAAAGAAAATTTGAAATTAATTAATTTGAAACTTATAGAAATATATAGGTACGGTATTAATCATTTTTAGGGTCCGTATCTCTAAAGGTCAAAATGGAACCCCGTGAAACCTGTGAATCTGTACCTACTTATGAAATTTGGCACAAAATGAGAACTATCAATATAAATAAAGAAAAACATCTGAATAGTAAAAATATCTAGATAATTCATATTTAGAAGAAAACAATTTGTAGTTCATTTTATGATAAGTGTGTGGACAATCCGCAAACTTAAGATTGTCAACTTTTATAAGTTGTACTTCTCCTACAATCCTCGCACATACTTTATATTTAGTTATTTTTTCCTACGTAACTAAACCCATATTATTAATACAAAATACTTAATCTCTTATTCTATCTCTTATAGGTACGTAAAAACAATACAGGATATTTTTGTTGTTTTGTATGAATTCAATATGAAAACTACAACATTTCTCATTCCGTTTTCTACTTTTCAATTTGTGCACGTAAGTCCAAAATCTCATTTTTTTGTCACATCATATATACTGTAGCGATAGTCATATAGTGTGGGAGGTCTCTTGCTCAACGCATCACCCAGACAGCACACGAATAAAGGCTACATTGCAATTCACGCATATTAAACCCACAATAGATTCCCCCTGCCAGCTCATGCTGGTACTCTCCTAACCTTAGTTTAGGAGTCGGAAGCCCTAGACGGCTAACCACTCGAGAAGCATTAGGCTATTTGGATAATTTTTAGAACTTCTCCAAGCCCTAACACGAAAATAGGACAGATCCAGATACTTTATTCTGCGATAGATCTGTTGAAGATATGTACGTACCTACTTTTCTTTTTCAGTCTTTGCGCGAAAAGGATATATCATTGGAATTTGCGTTTTTCACCGTCTGTGCCATATTTCATTTCTATATGCCTTGTTTTTATGGTAGTAAGCTAGTGGATATGGTAATTACATTTTTATTTAACATTTTTTTATATACATTATATACCTATATTTATTTCACGATGTATGTCACATAGTTAGTTGTTAGACAAAGTTCTAAGACACTCTCTAAGACACTTCCGTTTCCCACTTGCCGCCAAATGCTGGAATCACTGCTTGTTAAGTTGCGGAACTGAATGGTGCACTTTGCCTCGTTACCAGAACTGGGAAATTAAAATATTAATTAATATATTAATTTAAATAAATATTTAAGATCCTCAAGTGGGGTTCGAACCCACGACCAGTCAACCAGTTTATGGTGTCACTTTGTGCCCCTGCGCCAAGATTGGCTTCATAAAAAGTTTACTTCACCATATTATTTTAAGCTAACTTTTTAACTGTATAATATTTATAGGGTGAAAAACTACGTCAAAGTATATACGCTTGCGGTTGGGAAATGGAACAAAATATCGAAATTCGTAAAACTATTTTATTTATGCTGACCAGAACCACTTTGCCTCTAGTCATTAAAACTATTTTCAATTCAATATCTTTGGTTGCATTTGGAGAGGTATGACGTAATAGTTTTATTATTTCTTTTTATTCTGTAAACCGATATCGTTGAGTAGAGAGAAGAAAATAGTTGTCATTCCATGAATTCTCTGTGCTCTGAGCTCAAGTCACTATTTGCAAGTCTCAAGTAGTGACTTGACCTGTAAGCTTCTTGAGACGCGCTTTGCGTCTACGACCAGAGACAAGAAATAAAAATAATTAATATTTCATCGCCTCGAGTGAAAATCGAATTCACCTTTCGGGCATACAGTCACGACTAACTGACAACTATAAACTTATTTAGTTTATTTAATACATAGTTGTATAAAATATGTTATTTTTTTTAGATGGCGCGCCAAGCCTATGGAATTTACAATATTATGAATGCTGCTTGGGGATAAATTACGAGCATTATTTTTGGACAATATTTTTCACACTCAAATAATTCATTTTCACTTCAATTCTTAAACTACAGCATTTTTACTTAACCACTTTTTGCTTACTTTAAAAAGATTCACTTTACAAAGATTATACATGACATAAAATACCTTTTTCTGCTTTTAAATATAAAAAAGGGCTTTCCAGCAAATTTGTGAATTTTCTCACTAGGTATAATCTTTTATGTTTTTATTACTAAGATTTTTCGTTCCACATTCATGTTTTCGTATTTAATAATTAATTCTGCTGAATTGGAATCAAACCAACTGTCCCAGCCGCAGGTCGTTGCTGTGTAAAGCACAGCATAAATCATTATTAATAAGTTTTAACTATAAGCACTATTATACACGCACCCAATATACAATAGTATATTTAACAGATTAAAATAAAAAAATAGTAACATATAACATCTTTATTTGAGACACGATAAGATATGTTACATTTATAATATAAATATATTGACATATAAAAATTATAAATTAAAAAAATGTACAAAAAACAATAAAAATTATATGAAAATGAAAAAAATATCTACAAACCGTATTAATAAATTGTTTGGTTAATCTTAAATTAAATATTAACGTAAGAAATCACAAAATTTATTTTTTAATACTAGTGAGGTAACTAAAAACGATTGTTGTTCAAAAAAATTTCAAAGGTAGCTTAAACAGGAATTTAAAAAAAAATTAAAAGTAATAGAATTATTTATAATAATTTTATAAAAAATTATAAATTCTAGAATATTCTTTAGAGACATGTAATCGTAGTGACCACGCGGACGACGTCGTTTCAATTTCCTATAGTTTTAATATTTAAACGATATTACAGTACGGCCGACGAGTCGTTGCCTAAAGTTAGGCTTTCTGAACTCATATACTCGACAAGAAAATAATCAAAAGTACAAGCAACCCCAAAATCAAATATGGCGCGTATTTGATTAGATTTCAGCTCAAGGCGGCCAATACTAGTTGACCGTACTGTATATAAAAATATATATAAATAATCTACATATTCAGTATAAAGCTGCACTTTTATATAGCGAGCGCAACAAAATAAATATGTACTAAATTACAAGTACATTTAAATTAAAAATAATTGTATCTTTCTGTATAATATCTTTCTGTTTTGTCAAAAATGAATGAGATATTTACATTGGTTTTGATTATTACTAACAATGCAAGGTACAATGCATGCAAATTGAAAGAAATCTATTGGATATATGCTTTATTTTATATATGTATATATATATTTACTTTCCATTAGATTCATAATATGTTATTCTATTTTTTTAGCTTTACATTACTTCACGCATATAGCAGGGTAGGCAGAAGGAACCTGAGGACCTAATGTTGAGCCACTCCATTCCCTATAATGGAGGTGCCATTCCCCATTTTCCGCCGAATTCTCGAGGTATAGAGAGTTGAATGGCGAAACCGAACACCGCACGTTGCCAAAGCGAGAAAATGCAAAACATATAATATTTCATTCCCCGGATAGAATTATAACCTATAGAAAAGACAACTCAATATGGATTTTTTACATTTTTTATTATATTATACTAATTATATATGAGATCATTTACTTTGAATATAATAATTGCACTATGAGTTATAACACATAAAATACATATAAAAGATTGTATATCATACTGATGTTCTACAACTAAAACTTTATATTTAAAAGAAAAATACACTAACTTCTAAATATTAGAGAATCACATGTCTTATAAAAGAACTACATACATTTATTTTAAATACGCTTAAAGATTGACATAATCTTATTGAATTATTTATAAAGAAATTTTATTTCATATTTTTTGTTACAGAGTACAATATTTTATCATTTATTAAGACAAATCAATTTTGCAAAATTAAAAAAAAAGGCTCTAAATGTCAGTATAGACAGACACAAAACTGAAATTTAAAATCTTAAATTGAAATAATTTGAACAGGGAACCTTGTGTTAAAACACTCGGTTCCCCACTTTCCGCCTTAATCTCGACGCATTGCATGTTGAGTGGCGAAACTCAAACTCAGCGCTTTGCATTAATACTGGAGCGTGGAAATAAATGATAGATTTCTCTGAGCGGGAATCAAACCCACAACCGTTGCGTTTACAGACACATTTGTGGTCCTGCGCCGCAATGACCTCTAAGTACAAAGAATTTCATCGAAGTAATGTATAAAATACAATACAACATACAATATATAAAAAACATTATATTAACTTACTACGCCGTTTTAAGTGAAATCAATAATTTAAAACGATAAAATTTAATTAACACAATTGCTTCCCTGCATAATTAACTTCGACTTACATTTTCTTTATAATTAAATTGATTCATAAGTTAAAGTTAAAATTATTTAGTTAATTATTTATCCATATATATATTACAGTACATTAGTTTTGTATAGAGAAACAAAAGAAACCATATTTATATGTACATAAAGATAGTTTTACTAGATATATGTATAATTGCATACTAGAAAATGGTAACATTCATTAATTGTCAAAATTAATTTAAAGAAAATACTCTACTGAGTATATTTTTTACTCAAAATGTAATTTGTATAAAACTTATATAAATTATACTTTAATAACAATATTATTACTTGAAGTATATTTTTTTATCTAATCTACCTTACTTTAAAGTAATCTCACTAACAGCATACCGACAGCAGCCCCTACAGTGAGACCTACGCTCAACATGGTTGCTATAACTGAAGACGCCTTTTCCCTTTCGTGCATCTCTACCACTCTGTAATCATAAAAAATATATATTAATATACATAAAAATTATGAAATGTTGTTTTGTTTTGTTAAGTTCACTCTGTATCCTTTAAATCAGCTTCACTGACACATCACATCACGCTACTTCCCGCACACAGCAGGGTAGGCAGAGGGAACCTAGTGTTAAGACACTCCGTTCCTCACTTTCCGCCGAATTCTGGAGGCATCGCGTGTTGGGTAGCAGAACTCAACGCCGCGCTTTACCTCGACACCAGAGCGAAGAAATGGAAATATAAATAACTATTTCATGTCCTCGAGGGGGAATCGAACCCACAACCAGTCGGTTTTACAGTCATACTTTGTGCCTCTTTTATTTATTTTTTATTACATAAAAACACTCACCTAGTAGAATTTATCATGACGATGTTGGTCAGATATCCGTTGGTGAACGCAAACACAATCATGATCATTATATACTCGTAGTCCCACAGGAACACGACGGGCAGGTGCTTGCGGGGCTGCGCGTTGCACAGCATCAGCATGGGGACACCGAATACCCTGAGCACGCTGGCAGCGGCTATTAGCCACTGATTGTTTGGCTTATGGGGGAAAAATAATAAACAAAATATATTTAAAATAATGGTTTAAGACTATTTTTCTTAATATGTCTTAATACAAGGTTCTCTCTGCCTACGTTTCTATATACGAGATAAAGTGTAAAGATGAAAAGAAAAATAATGGCCAACACTTACTCGTAACAAAAATCCAGCCACAAGTCTCCCAGCATAATCGCCACAATTGAAAATTAAATAGTTGACAACTGGCACGAAAAATATATCTGAAAATAAAAGAAGAGTTTATTATTTGAATGGTTCACTTGATTTCCCTTTTCATTTACCTTTTTAAGGAATTCTTAAAATAATTCTTCATACAATCAAGATTGAGGCTAGTCGTGAGGCAGGGGCACAAGCTTGCGACTGTAAACGCGATAAGATGTGGGACGAGTCCCACTTGGGGAAATGAAATATTTAATATTTTCATTTGCTCGCTTCGTGAAAATGGGGCACGGAGTGTCTTAATACTAGATTCATCTGCCTAGCCTGCTACATACGTAAAGCTGAAAAGAGAACTTAGCGTTAAGACACTCCGTTCAGCAGTTGCCATCAATCTTATCATACCAGACCAGACAGACACGAAAAAAATTAACATTACAATAGTAAAACAATTTCTTATTGTTTATTTAAAAAATATTTAGTATTAATTATTAATAATTAAAATATTATTAATTTATAATTAAATTTATAAAAATACTTACTATTCCAATCAGTGCCCGACGTGATAGGATGAGATTCGACCAGAACCGTAACAGCCGGATACACGGCCATGGAAATGCCGAAAACAGCGAAAATACTGAACGCGTAAACCCATATCTTCTTCAGGATCAATATCATGGAGACTTCCCTGTGTCGATTGGTGGCCATACCGCTACCTCTCAAAATGTGGTACGTAAAAAAATCAATTTTAAAGAGAAGAATATAAGAAATCAATGACAATACGACCATGATGTCGGCTATGCAGAAATATATGAGAGCGCTGTGTAAAGGTGATATTTTGAAGGCGAGTGATATGATTTGGGCTATAGCCGCGATTATACCGCCTAAAGATTGACCACTTATCACAGCTGCCATGTATTCTTTGGAAAACCGACTCGCTATGCCGACGAGGCCACCGATGAAAACTGCACTGGCCGCTGGAAAAAGAGAAAATATTGATGTAAGTATTAACATTTGAAATGTAAAGTCTTGAACATCTATTTCTTAAGAAAATACATAATATGAAGAATAATGACGAAAAGTTTTCCTCGGATAACATTAAGGAAACTACAAAAAAAGTACTAATATTAAAAAACAAACATTTGTTATCATAAGGAAAATAATTATTCCTTATAACACTATTATTGTAGTTTGTACTATATTCTTTTTTAGTTTCATACTGGTAACCTAGTGTTAAGACTCTCCATTCCCCATTTGCCGCTAAATTCGTGATGCACATGTTGAGTGGCGGAAATTAACGCCGCGCTGAGTCGAACCCACAACAGTCACGTTTGCAGTCCCCTACGCCACGACAGCCTCAGTAATAATCATCAACAGTCATATTATGTCATATAACTTTAGTAAAATATAAAATACTTCTATTCCTAGTTTTTAAAACCCAACAAAGCCTATCCTAAGATCATAAGTTCTTATATTTTCTTATAACCACAGACTAATATGATAAAATAGTGACTATGTCTGTATATGGAATACAATACGAAAACCAAAATTCGTGGCATTTAATAATTTTTTGTCTGTTTCGCCTGTTTCATGCCAATCTCAGAATCGGCTTAACCGATTTAATTGCAGTTTTCACTATCGTATTTAGGCAAGCTTCCTTTAACAGTTAGTGTTTGTTATATTTCAATCGATTTATAAATAAAAAAATATTAGTCAAGCGAGTGGGTCGCTACTACTAAATATACACGACTAATGCGGTTAAAGAATTTCTTATAAAATCCAACAAAATCTTTATTTTCGCATTATGCTAAACTAAAAGTAAATATGGATACATAAATTAGCCCGTTAACGTTAGATTTAATCGCGTTCGACCTACATTGGACCCCGCAAATGTTTTGCATAAGGGGTCAGATTACAAATGCATATGTGACGTGTTTATCTGCAGGCTTTAGAAAATATATTATGCCAAGTTTTATATCATCAACAACACGTTTTGTATGGAATCTTTTAGTTTTTTTTAGCTACACTCTGTATCCCGCTCATTGCGGGGTAGCCAGAGAGAACATTTCTACGCTCTGTAAAATTATATTTAATAACTTATTAATTAAGCAAATGTATGTTGGTATTTTTGTCACTAATTTGAAATTAAGTAAAGCTCGGTAGAAACGAGTGAGTTATAAACATAACAAAAATACCCAACTACATAAAATAAATTAATGTATCCAGTAACACTCGCGCCATCAAGAGAAATCCAACGAAGTTTCATTTACTATAATCCTAAACGGACTGTTTTAACATTTAGAAGAGAACAAAGGAAAAGATTTATGTAGGTACATACGCCCTGCTTATGGGCTTCGCCGCAGCCGGATATAGAGAAAGAATTTAGTGGCAAATTTCTCTGTATTAACTTGCTATTCCCTATTCAATATAAAAAGTCCATATTATATTTAAATATTTTAAAAAAAGCTCACTTATTACCTTTATATTTCTTCTCAACGTAAATTTATACTTCATTTGTTAATGTAATTTATAAAGAAAGGTCAATAATATAATAAAACTTAAGTCATCTTAGCCTTATTTTTTTATAATGCTAAAATTATACGGTTTTATCATCTAACAGATTATCTCACTCATCCTTGAATGTTTGATTTAGAATAAAATTTTATATATCTTATCTCAATATTTTTCTTATTTTTTACTTATTTCATAGTAACTATTTTTTTTAGCTTCATGCTATATCCCGAACATAGCAGAGTAGACAGAGGAGATATGAGAACGTAGTGTTAAGACACTCCGTTCCTTATTCAAACACTTTCGTTCTCTACTTGCCGCCAATTCTGGAGGCATTGCGTGTTAAGTGGCGGAACTCAACGCCACGCTTTTGCCTTCTTATCCGAGAAAATGAAAATATTAAATATTTCATTTCCTCGAGTGCGAATCTAACCCGCTATTCGTCGCGTTTATAGATGCACGCTGGCGTCCCTGCGCCACGGTTGCTCTCGTTTTTTACCTATCTCTTATTATAATTATGATCAAGTAATTATAATAAAAGAGAAGTAAAAAAGTAATTAATATTTAATTTATTTACTGAATTGTCTATAGGTACAATTCTTTATTATTAATAACAAATTGTAAACAACAATTATATAACACCTTTGTTCTTTGATAAGCTATCAAAAGTGGAAAGGTCAATTAATTAGCATCTGTCGCGTAATAAATTTAATTCTATTGTTCATCATTGTAACATTCAAGTGTAAACAACTAAACATTTTTTTCAGCTTCCCGCGTAGGCAAGCAACCAGACGTGTTAAGACACTCCGTGCCCAACTTTCCGCTGAATTACGTGTTGAGTGGCGGTACGGAAATTGGATCGAACCCACCGGCCACCACCATGACATTTACAATCTGGCCTTGACCCACTACTATGAAGACCCTTCCCCACTTTCCGCCAGTACTTTCCACCAGTCACTAGTTTTTGAGCTGGCACACTGGCAACACTGGACTTTTAACATGCATTATACTCCTTTTAAAAACAAACATTTATATTTTTATGCATAAAATTTTTGTTGGTTTTAGCATAAAATTATAGCGACATTTGTGATAAAAAAGATGTGTGACATATGTCGTCGTACCTCCATTATAAAAGCAATTCGCAACCTTTTTCTGGGTATAATGAACGCATTGCTTGAAAGCTTTTAATTTTTTTTGTTGTATTTTTTTATTTAAAATAAACACGTCTTTGCCTTTTTAATAGGTGTTTTGTCGTGGCGCAGTGGCACAAGGGTGTGACTGTAAATGTGACAGGTTTTGTGTTCGATTGACAAAACGCGGCGTTGAGTTCCACCACTCAACACGCAATGCCTCAAGAATTTGGCGCAAAAAAGCAACAAGGATATAAGTATATCACCTTAGCTTGATGAGAACTTATGGCTTAGTGGTCAAATTCCGTTACGTTAAATTTTTTATATGTTTTCTAAATAACTTATAAAACTCGTATTTTACTTATACAACACATTAAAGTGTACACGTGAGCACATATGTAACAATAGTTGTATAGCGATAAAACGAAATAATTATAGTCAAGATGAGAGAGCAGAATAACAAGGAAAATAGTAAAAACTTTGTAACTGTTTTTACATGAATGTACTTAAGTAGGTATTTCGTAATATCCTTAAAAAAAAAATTGTTATAATTTCAATTTAGTATAACCAAGATCGCCATTTTTTTTGTAAACGCCACGGTTGCTGATTCGATTCCCGCTCGGGGAAATTAATAATTTAATATTTTCGTTTCTTCACTGTGGTAAGCGGCGTTGCTTTCCATTACTTAACAGGCGATGACTTGTGATTTCGGCGGAAAATGGAGAACGAAGTATCTTAACTTAACTCAATCGGGAATTGAACCTATAACCACCATAACAATGATCAGATCAACAAAATACACCTATCCCCCGATTTACACGGTAGATACGATCCTGAGAAAAACGTGTAAATCGAAAATTAAAAATTTTCAAGTCAAAACCGTGTAAATCGAAAAGCTTGCAGAAAATGCATAATTTTGCTATTTAACAGTTGTGCTTTTTCAATATTTTTAAGTGTACACCACCAACCAGTTGTTTTAATTCACCATAACTAGACTATTTAACAAAAGTTTAATAATTTTTTTTTATTCAAATTAAAATGTTTTAATTTTTTTATTTTAATTAAACCTATTTAGTAAACTGACATCATTACTCTCCAAAATTTCCCGCATTTTTCCCTCTAAATTTTACTTTAATCACAGCCGTTAATTTATAATAATCTAAATTATGCACTCACTTGTAATTTACGAATATGGGAAATTAAAACATTTAGTAGAGTGCGATAAAAACAAAAAAAAACTTATTTGGAAAACCATGTAAAAGCGAAAACTTGTAAAAAAAGTACCGTGTAAATCGGGGGATAGGTGTATATTATAAAAACTCACCAGTCATTATAACAACGCTTATCATGGTTATAATAAAGAAAGTGTTCTGCCATTTGTCCGTGTCAACTTGAACAAATGCCGTGGTCACTAGGAAACATATTGTCACCACCAGTAGGGACCCTTGTAGTCGACTTTTGACTGATACCCTAAAATTTTTTAAAAGTTTTATAAGAATTGTAGATTGTTCTAAGATAATTTTATTGCACTAAGCAATGTATCACAGAGAGAAGATTGTTTTTTAAAAGATAATTAAAATGGTTAGCATGTTATACAAATTAAGCAAATTTAACTCAAGTTAAGGAGTGGCTGAGAGTTCATTCAGAAGAAGTAACTAATCATGATTTTAATATCCACAATTAGCGAGGTAGATAGAGGGAGCACAGTGTTAACACACTCCATTCCTCACTTTCAGCTCAATTTTTGAGACAATAAGTACTCAGTTATGGAACTCTTTACTGTGCTTTATTTTGTTATCAGAGGAAATTAAAATAATTCATTCACATAAAATGGAATTGAACTCACAACTGGCAAATTTATAGTCAAACTCTTGTCTACCAACTAATAAATTACGCAACATAATATTAAATTGAAAAACAGTATTGATGTACTATTAGGTCTTTACTACTGACTTTAACATAATTTAGTTTACATTTGAAGGTAAATATTTTCAATTACTTTTAACAGCCTCTTAGAATAAATTTTGTAATGTAATGTAAAAAATTTAAGTCCATCATTGTTCTTTAACTTAATATAAAGTATTATGAATTTTATACTTACAGATGTCCATATAAAGAGTTCAAAATTAAAAATATCAAGTTGGGTATAGCTGTCGCAACATTAAGGTATGACGTGAATTCAGCTTGAAATTGAGTTTTCCGAACATAAACTGTAACATTTGATACATCACGAAATTTATACATCCAGTACTAAAACAACAAAATTGTATATAAATTCAGGGACAGATAAAAACTATTGGTTATTCATATTTCTAGTACCTAAGGATATCATACAGGTACCTCCATAATCAATTATATAAAGTATTATATTTTTGTAAAACTTATTTCTTTTTTATTATACCTTTTAAATTTATAATGATAGCTATTAATCATAATAGAAATTGATGTAATAACATAGTATACAATACCTGCAATAAAAGTTATATCATATATAAAATGTATATAAGATGATTCACAGAGACACATCTCTTAAGAGACTATGAACAATAAATTTTCAATTTATTATGCTAATAATTATTGTTATAGAAGCCAGTCATCACAACAGGTTGTGGGTTCCATTCCCTGGTTTCCTCAGCCGACCCTACTATGTACAGTGTGAAGTTAAAAAAATGTTATTATACGAACAGTATACCTTACAATAACATGCAAAAGAAATATGATTTATATTAAACCGAATTAATGGCATACATTTGATGCTTAATTTGTAGTAGTGGCTTCAAAAGTTTGAAAACTGATAAGTATAGAAATAATATGGACTGTTATCTTATTAAATTACTGGTCTATATTTAAAGTAGGGTATAGATAAAGTATTGGATATTGTATCTACACCTATTGTCCTGTATATTTTATTCTAAGTGTACCCAAAATATTAGCATTAATTAATGTAAACACTCATAATTATGTTGATAAAGATTTTTTTTAAATATTCTTAATAATTTTATTATATATATACTTACATCATTGGCAGTAATCAAAAAGTTCCAAGGCACAAGCGAAGTTATTCCAAATAAGTAAAACAAAATGTAAACAATATAATAACTGTCGCGAGGAGATTCAGTCGTATCCAAAACTTTAGTAGAGCAAGAATCATTTACTAATTCCCTTTCTTCTGAATAATCCACATCGTCTTCGTTTTCAATACTTTCTATACATTCGTTCTCTTCATTGTTGATCGATCCCGTCGTATCCATTTTATTGAATTTAAGTTATTTTCGACCTTAAAACTTGTTGAAGAAGAATTCAACCGTCACTTGATGATTGGGCATTAATTGAGGTGTAAGTCTCATATTCATTTACACATAAAACTGAGTAAATTTGAAATGAATCATTATTTGGATGAAAACGACACAACTTCGTTTCGTTCACAAGTCAACTTCGTTAATATCAATCAATCGACATTTATTTGACATTTCGGCTCAGAGTTGCCATTAGATAAACCGTGCAGTGCACCGCGTCTGCGTCCACTACAACTACATAGTTATGAATTTACTAATCTACATTATAGACTAAGATCCCAGGGCCCCGACGTCATTTAAGCAAAGCTGAAATTTTGAGGATTAATAGTCTAATATGTAGTTAAGACTGTATGCATACTCTTTAACTTGAAAGTGGGGACTTTTCAGAGATAGCGCCGACTTAAATGAATTATGTAAAAAAATATATTTCTCTTTACGTGAGCATGATTCATTCACGATTTTCGGATGATTTCATCTTTACAGTTTTCTGTATGGACTTAATATGATTAAAATCATCATTTAACTGATGAACGGTTAGAATAATCTTATCTTCTATTACATGATATTTTTCTTTAAAACATAGTCAACCGGAACCGGAATACATTTTTTCAAATGACGGCAATCTTTACCGTCCGCTTAAGTTCAGTAGTTTTTGCGTGGAAGTGGAACGAACATTCATTCTCCCAAACTTTCACATTTCTAATATATAAAATTATAAATCGCTATTTCTTTCACTGTTTTATTATATTATAAATTAACAAAGAAGATACATTATTATTTATTTTCAGCATAGTGTGTCAAGGTAGAGGAAAAAATAAAATTCATCAAATAAAAATATTAAATATTTATCCAGTTAAT
>JAEBDU010004786.1:0-12481 GCA_016802625.1 Heliconius numata | reverse complement strand
CCACTAGTCGCTACCACAGCTTGTCTCATAACTAAATTGTCAGGATCTCTCATTTTCTGCTTAAATTGCCTTTTAGCATCTCGAATTTTATTACAAGTATTCTTACAATGTCCTTTTATAGTACATTTTATTTTGCACATATTATGGCTTACTTCTTTTCTGCAGTGTCGAACATATGGGAGGAGAAATCTATGTATCAATTTGACGTTTGCATCAGGACATTTTTCATTTTTCTCAACGAAATCTTTGTATTCATAATGTGGACATTCATATAGGGGTAGATCACTGTATTTCATTGGGGGTGGCTTTTTAGGTGGTTCTGGAGCTGCAGCTTCTACTATCGGGATTAGGTTGAATCTTGAACCAACTAATCCTGCCTTTAGAATATCTATCCATATTCTCCCAATAATATAAAGATCACCACAACCAGAACTATTTAACGGTTCTTTAATATTATTAGAATTTTGATGTGTTTCGCGTAAATTATTTTCTTTATTGTATTCTAAATTTTTATTTAAACAAGATTGCATTTCACTAAAATTTTAATATTAATTATTACTATTTACTAAAATTTTTAGATTTTTGATGTGACGTTAAAAATTATGACGCAATTGTTTGTTTGTGTAACAGATACTTAAATTAAAGTATTTGATAGAACATTTAAAAAGTACTGATATTTTATATGAAACATTTCTTTTTTGTAAAAATCAATATAAACAACTGTCTTGTACTTCGAAGTTATACCGAAAATTTTGTGTATTATTTATTTTTGAAAATGAATGAGGAATGAACCCATAGGTGACGTTCACCTATCAATTAAATAGTATAGCTTCTTCAGCTCATCGTATGAAACAAGGTCACTTCCTACCGATTTACTAAATTTTTTTCAACTAGCAACCTACCCCCCACTTAAATGTATTTTTATAGCATAGCTAAATTATATAAAATCTTTACATAAATTGAAGCCTATGTGGTATTTAAATGAAAGTAGTTACATTACTGTAAAGTTTCATCTAATTTCGTTTAGTAGTTTTTGAGTTAAAAAGGAATACTATTTCAATTCTGCCTGCCCTCTTATGTAGGGAAAAGCATGAAGCTGTCTTTTTAGGGTTCCGTTTATAAAAAGGTAAAAACGAAACCCTTATAGGCTTACTTTGTTGTTCGTCTGTCCGTTTGTCAAGACGTGTACTATTATCATATTTAGTTATTATTTAGTTATATATGGTCTTTGGTCTATGGTCCCTTGAAGCTCAGAAAAATCAAGCTTTTAAGTTAATGTAATCAAAAGATACGGGTATTTATACATCGATTTTGCTGCATTTTCAAATTTGGCGTAAAGTGAGAACTCATAATAAAAATAAAGGGAAAAATCTAAAAATTTATAGGTACTTCATAGAAATAAAACATTACAAACTTATATTTGCAGTTCATTTCAAGTAATAAGAAAGCGTATGTCCACAAACTTAAGTTTATCAACTCATATAAGATGCACTTCCCGTTGACCTACAATCCTCAAATTCACTTCCGACTCGCACTTAACCGAATTTTTAAATGAAACAACAATTTCAATTAACATTTCTATCACATAAGTATCAATTGACAGATAGATTCTGAAACTATCGAAATCATATCGAACTCGATTACGTAAAGCAATTCTAGACTGCAAGAAAAAAAGTCCGAAACTGCAACTTCATACACCACGTATCCCATTTCTATTGGACCAAATAGAAAATGTCCTAATAAAATATGCCTTGAACTGTAAGACGGAGGTCTAAAGTTCAAATTCCAGGTGGAAGTAATTTTGAGAAGATCAGCAATAACTGGTTAGTTAAGAGCGAAAAATAACCGTTTTACAAGTCTATATAAAATGGTTAGGTTTTATAGCGAATGGGTGTTGGTGAGGATTTTGTGTGATAGAGAAGTTTATGGTCGTGATAGTGAACTTGAAGAAGTTTAGCATTATTTAGGCTTTAAAGGCCGTCATGGCGGAGGGGTACAAGCGTGCGACTTTAAACGAGACGATTGTGTATTCGATTCCCATTCGGTGAAATTAAATATTTAACATTTTGAGGCCAGTCGTGGCCCAAGTACAAAGTGACTGTAAAACTGACTGGTTGCTCTGGTGTCGAGGCAAAAGCCCGGCGTTGAGTTCCGCCACAGACACCGTTCATTTTCCATTTTATATAATAGAAACCAAAGAATAGATAGATACAAACAATATATCTATCTATCTATATAATAGAAACCAGTCTGAAATGACTATAGCGTAGACTATGGACGGACGTGAACGAGTAGATAAACACATAATAGGTCTTTGTTTAGGAACAATATTATCAATTGTGCCTCTAGCCGTTGATATATGGGCTATAACTAACTAGATGATGCAGCCATCGATTATGGGATAGTTATGATTGTAGGTTCGATTCCCACTTGGGGAAATGTTAATATAAATTATACTTTTTTTCACAGCTCTGGTGAGAGAGTGCATATGAAAACTAACTCATTTCTAAAATATGAAAACTTGTTTTACCTATGGCCTTGCCCTCATGGAGAATTAGAAATAATTAAGAGTTGGGTATGACATTGTATGTGCCTAAGATAACTTTAATCGGAAAATAGGGAACGAAAGTGTCTTAAAAGGAACGGAATGTCTGCTACTGCTGGTTTCTTACGAAATGCAAAAAAATACGATGCATAAATGGTCTTATCTTTTGATTGCGTTGACTTAGAAGCTTAATTTTTTCCGTGCTATAAGGACATTTATTAATAATTTTGTAAACGTGTCCACGCGATCTTGAATTAAATAGCTGACGGAGAGACACGGCTAACAGTGCGATTCTATAAGATTTTCGTTATTTTTCTTTTAAGGTACGGAACCTTAATAGGCAGGAAACGGAGAAAAAACACCTCTCGAAAATTCTCTCTATCACAACCATCACTCCATCCTAAATAGAGTTGTGTTTACAGATTGAACTACAAAAGACCAAAAAAAGGCATCACAACCAACGGCCGGCTGTTCCCAAACAAAATCATAAGTAACGAAAGTTTGTAAAGCTCAAATATTATATAATTGTATATACTGACCATTGTTTTCTGAGCGGCTTTAGTAATCTTGTATTATAAACATTGATATGCTGGAAGAGACAGGGGAAATGTTTAAAGACATAAAAAAGTTCGGCGTTGAGTTCCGCCATTGAAAAATTCAGGGGAAAGTGGTTAACGGAGTGTCTTAACACTACGTTCCTTGTTTCTACTCAGCTATATACGGATGAAAAAAAATTAAATACCTTACTCAACTTGAAATTCCAAGATTCGCAGAAAGGAGTTAAAAATATTTTGTTTTAATTTTTTCTTTATATTCTTCAATATCTTCACACACATACCAATACTCGTAAAGAAGTTTAGAAAAGAAATCGAGTTTTTTTCTACTACTACATCCCACACACATAAGGGGCAATTTACGATCATATCCTATAATATTGAAGTTATAAAGATTTTGATGCCTCCAGAAAGTGGGGAAAGGAGTATCTTAACACGAGATCCCCGCTGCCTACCCCGCTGAGTGCGGGATACGGCGTGAAGCTGAAAAAAAAGCATTTCCAAGAGCTGTTCCAGTTCTTTTTAATTTGAAACAAACTCTGACAGCCCAAAGCAATGTGGAACAATAGACCATTACTTTTACAGCACATTGTACTTAAACACCGCGACTTCTTGTTAGCCGTACGTTAAAATTTTATTATGATCGCGAAAATTTGTTTAAATATGAATTTATGTTTTTGAATCATCGGGGTACCTACTCTCGTTACTCTTTTATTCATTCAATTTTTACCACTCGCAAGATAATGTCTCGCATGCGGGTGAGAATTGGAATGGAGAGTCTTAACACTAAGTTCTTTTTGTGCGGGATAAAGCGTGAAGCCCAAAAAAGTTGCAGTTTTTGTTTAGCCTTACTTACACTGTATCCCATATATAGTTTGCTGAGCAGAAGGTAGGGTTAAGACACTTCACTCCCCACGAACCATTTAAATTTCGAGACATTGCGTTAAAAAAAAGATTAAATAAAAAATATTAAAAAATATAATAACTTCTTTGTTCATTGTGAACGCAATAAAACTATTGAAGGTATTTCAACAATAAACCGCCTTGTTTCATTTCATCAGAAAACGATTACATTATCTTAATTAATATGAAATTTTAGGCTTTTAATAGACTTACTCATTGGAGGTAAGGAGGTAGGCACAGGGAACCTAGTGTCAATACACTCCGCTCCCCGCTACACACAAGATAATTTGCAATTACACAGCAATATGGATAATTTGAAACGACATCGTTTGTTTGTATGCAAATTGAAACCGAGCGAAATGAATACTAATATGTAATTTATAATAGCTGCCGCCAGCAACTTTGAATACGTGGATTAAATAAAATAAAGTCCAATTTTGTATCACGCATATAGCAAATGCAAAAGGAACCTAGGTTCCCCAGCCGCCTAATTTTAGAGACAATTCGTTTTGAGTGGCGGAATTCAACGCCACGCTTTACTCGTGTTTTTTGTTACCAAAGTGAAAAAACGAAAATAGTCAATTCCCCCGAATGGGAATCGAACCCATAACTTGGCGTTTACACTCACATACATTTCCACTGCGCGACGTTAGTGAACCACAAACAGAATATTTAATAGGAAATTCAGCGATCGTTCAGTCACGCTTTTGGCCATGTTTTTTTATTTGAGCAGTGCCTAAAGACCGTAACTTTGAGGGTTAGACTTTAGCGATGACATAAGGAATTATTTGTTAAGGCAAAGTTGATTGATATAATAAACAAGCGTCCAGCTCGCGGCGTTGCTCGCTTTTTTTAGATATATATATATATATATATATTTAATATACGCATGTGCATTAGTTTTTTATATGTATGTTTTTGCGAGAATAAATACTTTACGAGTCGTATTTTTCAAGTGTGAGTCGTTCACGCCACCCGAGGGTTCCATACCCGTCCCGTTCCATCCCGTTTTTCTTAACGGGAAGTGTAACTTATAAAACTTGACAAAGATAAATTTGCTGGCATATGTAGTCATTTTATATGCAATGAACGATAAATATAAGCTTTGTATACAAGCTTATATATAAGCTTTTTATCTGTAGTATTTTTTCCGTTATTTGTTCTGCAAGTTCTAGCTTCTTGCCTAATTTCATAAAATTTGATAATTGTAGATGTAAAGCGAAATTACGTGAAATATAACTTAAGTTTTGTTTTCATTCATTTTGTAAGAAATTAACAAAAAACATAAATTTTGAGTTTTTTTGCTATGAAAGTATGTAAATTTTCACTATTTATTGTTTTTTCGTATTTTTTTGTATTGTTTTTGTTCTCATTTTGTGCCAAAATTTTTAATTTACTTAATTACTATGGGTCCACGGGTGTACTATACTACTATAGATTATGATTACGCAGTGACTTTATACAAAATTCACCAAAATGGCGCACACATTTTCGTATCTTTTGATCACCACCAGGGAACCTAACTTGAACATTTGATATTAATTTCAGCTTACTTACTTAAGATGAATAATCTTGACAGACGGACTGACTCGCCTCAAATAATATTAAAAAATAAATAAATATATAATTTGACTTCTCCTTAACCAAAATGCTTTAGACACCGACGCGGTCACACACCGCTACTCTACCTTAACAAAATACTTATAGAATATTTATATATTTAGATTCATCGATGACCCCTATAGCACAGTAGTAATCATTCATTTATTAACATACTTCTTTTAGAAAATTCGTAAAATTATGAACGTAGCGAGACGCGAACCCACGCTTCGTAACTTTTTTTTAGCTTCACGCTTTATCCCGCACACAGCAGGGTAGGCAGAGAGGAACCTAGCAATAAGCCATTTCGTTAACTAGCTACGCTTAACTCGTTGTTAACTCGTCGTAATGAAAATATTAAATAAGTATTTCAGTCTCAGGAGTAGGAATCGAACTCACAACGGTCGCGTTTATCATTGCACGCTTGTGCCTCTGCGCTACGATGGCCTCAGACAAACGAAAAAACGTAAATAAACTTAACAAAGTTTATACTTATTTTCTTATTTTATTCATACACTAACTCAAAACTTATATTATGATGAACTAAAAAAACTGACTCAACTTACTAAACCTCTAATATTACTAAGCGAGATATCCAAAAAAAAACTAAAAATTCGTTCTCCCAAATCATTTTTGACAAAGGTCTTTCACAACTCAGGTAGCGAGTTCGAAGCCTATGTTTTATGAATGCATTTAATTTATGTGTTCACATTGTATTTTTGTATGAAAGAAGTTTGTTGATGACTTCAATGGGTGGACGTTAGTATTGATATATTAATGCCAGGTAAATTAAAAAGAGCTGGTGTAAAGTGGACTAGGTTCTGACTGTAAACACAGTGGGTATGGGTTTGATTTTGCAACCGGAATTTTTAAATAAAAATAAATTGTCAAATAAAATCGCGGGCTCGGTCACGTTCAAAATTTATTATGACATATTTAATATTAACATTTCTTCGCTCTTAACGAAGCAAACCGCGGCGTTGAGTTACAGCACTCAAAACGCAATGTCTCGAGAATCGTGGGAATGTAAATGTCATAGCGGAGTGACTTAACTTTCTTAATGTTACTGAGAAGCGAATCGCAGACAGACTGTCTCTAAACGTGATTGCTACTATTTATTAAGGTTAATAGACAAGGCTAGTTATTTATGCTACTGTATGTAGTAGGCAGAGAAAGCCTATTGTTAAAACACTCCATTCTCTTTTTTCCACCAAAATTCGTAACATTGCGTATTTGACTTGCAGAACTCAACGTAACTTTTTGTCTTATTAGTTTTACCCTGTTCCCCGCACATAGCAGAAGTTGGCAAAGCAGAACTTGAGAAGCTCCTTTTCCATTAAGATACTTCCTTTATCCACTCTCCGTTGACTTCTGGAGGCATTGAGTGTTGAGTGCTGGAATTCAATACCGCACTTTTCCTTGTTACCAGAATGAGGAAACGAAATATTAAACAATATATTTCTTGCAAATAATGTGAAAATTGGGTAAATAACAAAAAAACGGTAATATTAGAGTCGGACTCGCCTATCGAGGGTTCCGTACTAATTAATAATTGTAGATCAAAATCTCAAGCTTGCCGACGTATGCACTAGCTTTGTATGAAAGGAATTACATACTCGTATAAGTCCTCATTTTATATATAAAATATATTTTTCATTTTTCTATAATATACTTCTTTGTTACAAATTCTCCTGGAAAGTATATACAAAATAGATTGTAGAAATAGATATTTAAAATTAATATTAGCTTGATATCTCCTCGCGATCTTAAGACAAATAGACCTAACAGACATACAGACAGACAGAGAACAAAAGTAATCCTATAATCTTTATTTTTTCTTTTTAGGTACGAAACCCTAAGACCGGTTTTTCCTAACTACAGCCGCAGCTTGGTTTTAAAAGACATATTTCGGCGTCGATTCGAAGCGAAGCTTTGAAGTCAAATGTATCGGAAATAATTCGATATCAATAGAATGGGTTGGAATTTATGTAATTAGTGGAGGTAAGGGGGTGAAATTTTCGGGGGTAATTTAAATTCAACCCTTTCACAGGTTGATAACCCTATCTTCTTTATTTTTCTATCTACGTATTTTTTTGTATTTTACAGTTTGGTTCTTATCTACGGGGGTATGAATTATAGAAAGGCTATGAGTATTTTTTTTTTTGGTTACGCAGTTATATCGAGTTATTCTCCATTTTTTTAGCTTCGCTTTAACCCTAGCAGGATAACTTAGGAACCTGGAATGTAACCGTCTCTGTCATCTCTCTGAATCGTCCACTTCTTCTTCTTCTTCTTCCTCCTGGCATTAATCCCGGCTATTGTCAGGGTCTGTCTTCCTACTCAACCTACTCCACTTTGCACGGTCTTTTGCATCCTCGGTGGTTAGACCATTGACTCTCTGAATCGTCCACTGTCATCACTTTCTCCATTCGTGTAAAAAAATTGAGGCTCTCGTGGTATAATGGCATAGGATCTGAATATAAACGTAATGGTTTTGAGTTCATTCCCTACTTGGAAAATGCTTATAATTAAAATTTTCCAAGCGGGAATTGAACTCGCAACCCTCGTGTTTACAGTGACAAGCTACCTTCCGGCCCCACGAGCGACGGCCTCGTTCAACCAGTTAATTATCCATTATCTAACAAAATCAAATATCTATTCAGAATTATAATTAAAAAATTCTTTAAAACAAAGACTGAGCCATTGCAAAAGTAAAAGTCGATGTTATCGATACGAACTTGTGACCATCTCATTCTTATAATGAAAAAAAATCGTTTCTTACATTTTGTTTTGTCTAAATGTACAATAGGTTTTCGTTTTTGATACATTGCGTGCTTATATTGTGCTATTTTCAATTGTTTTATTTGGAATAGCAGGGTAGGCAGAAAGAACCTGAGAATCTAGTGTCAAGACACTCCGTGTGTTCACAATGTTTCGCTGAATTCTTGTGGTTTACTTTCGAAAAGACTATATCAAAGATACTGGAGAAAGGTCACGTAAAAAGCATGAAGACCCCCCGATAGGGATAAAGCGTGAAGTTAAGTTAAGTTAGTTAAATATTTCATTTGTTCGCATAGGAATCGAACTCACAACCTGTCCCGCATACAGTCACACGCTAGGGCCCCTGCGCCACTTCTGGCCTCCATGAACAGCAATGTATATCATAAGTTTCTAAAGAACCATTCCCAAATAAGTAACTTTGATAAAGTGGAGTAAGAGAATCGTGATTGTAACTGAACGCTGAGTCATTCAGATGTTTTCGAATATTATTTGATTTGATACTTGTATTGTTAGAACGAAATATACTATAAGACCAATTGACCGTAAGGCGATGGTTTTGGGTTCGATTCCTGCTTGAAATAAGTATTTTTTAGCTTCATGCATTCCATTCTGCATACACCTTCAGCTCTTACACTGTCATTAACCGTCACCTCTTCACACATTTCTTTTTTTTTCTTTTTTTTTCAACTTGTCACCTTCTTTCACTGGACTTAGGCCTACGACATCGAGCGCCAAATATTCCAAGACTGGGGCAGTCATACATGCATACATGAAAAATGTTTTCATAGTTAATTTTCATTTTCTCGATCTAGTCTTAGAATGCAAAGCGTTGGTTTCCGCCATTCAATACACAGTGTTTTGAACTTAAACATAACGCGGAAAAAGAAGAGTGTTGACACTAGCGTGAGGAACAGAGTGTTTTAACACCCTTACCCTCACCTGCATGAAGCGTCAAACTAAAATAAAAAAAAACACCAGTACCCTCGCTCATCAAACTAAAATGAAAGCATTAATGGTGGATATTTAGTAGTTTCTTTGTCGACTCGAACATTTTCATTATACTTTAAATTGCAAACAAGTTTTTATAATATGTATGGAGAATGTTGGAAATTCCTTCACTATGTACGGACCGTGGCTTTACTTATATATTTTTACCTTGTTTTTAATGTCAAAATGCAGATATAATTCACTGTTGATTTACTCATTGTCCAATTTCTGCTCAAAAATTAAGCAAAGAATAGCGTCAACAAAGGCGACGGTAAGATAGTGTAGGCAGAGGGATCCTGGAAATCCAGTCTCAAGACATTCTGTTCTATTTCAGCCAATTTCTGAGGCATTGCGTGTTGACTGGCGGAACTCGAATCCCCAGACGGAATCGAACCCACTCTTCTAATTACACTCTGTTCTCCACACATTTTTTTCCTATCTACCCTACTATATTCGGGATACAGAGTAAAACTAAAAAAAAATTTTTTTAACGAACGTACGACATGAAAATCCTTTATTCCACATTATATACTGTAATAGTGTAATCATTTTGCAATTTTCTTTACAACAAAATTAATGGTTTAATAAATATATTACATAGTTTGACATAACATGTACGTAATTTGCCCTTAGAAGATAATCAAAATTAATAGACCAGTTGTTATTGCATAATTTTATTAGGGTTCCGTATTAGCTAAAGCGTGAAACAGGACTCTATCACTGCCCGCTGTCTGTCTCTCCGTCTGTCACCAGGCTGCATCTCCGAAACGGTGGTAATTAGACAGTTAAAATTTTTACAGATAATGTATTTTTGTAGAAGAATTACTAAAAATCCTATTAAAATATATATTGAAGTATATATATATAATATATATAATCCTATTAAAATACAGGGTGGAAGAGGCAGCGCTTCTTTTACTGTAACTGCATATAGGGTAAAATATTTCAAACCCAGAATTAAAAAAATTAATCAACGTACCTCAACAGTTAGGACGTAGGATTTTTTTTTCATTTCACGATTTTTATCCATACCTGTATTTCGCGTGACGCACACATAAGTGTCCGACGTTGCCGCTTTGACAGGTAAGTGTGTGCGTGCCTATGTTATACTTTACAAATGGCGTTTTATTTTAAAACGATAATTTTATTATTTATTTTGTTTGAAAAAAAAACTTTTTCATTTTTGAGAATTTTTTTTTTTCCGAATTATATTAGGCTTTTATAGAGTAGTTAAAACTGTGGTTTCATTTAAAGTGGTGCTGACAATTCCACCCTGTATATAACATGCTTAGTATAGCAATGGTGGTAGAGATTAAATGTCAAAACACTCCTTTCGAGACATTTTGCGGAAAGTAGTACTGAATGGTGCAACCCAACGCCATGTTTTAACTTACCAGAGCGGGATAATAATATCATTTAAAACTAACCATTTCTTCGATCAAATCGAACTTACGACCGTCTTAACCCACACACAATAAAACCCTGTAACCCACTACGCTATAAAGGCATCTTCATACATACATATAATATGTATGGTACATACAAAAACGTACCTTAACAGCGGGAAACTGTCTGCGAGCAACAATGCCGCTTAATGATCGATAATAACCAGTGATATGTCGAATAAAAACTCGATCTTTCAACAATAAATTTCATCGAAATTTGATTCCGTATATAATTATTAATTAAATTAATTATATTTATATCTAAAGAACAGCAGTTGACACAGTGTCTGACTATTTACGCGACGGTTATGGGTTCGGTTCTTATTCGGGGGAATGAATTATTTTATTTTGATTTTTAAACTATTATGAGACAACAAAGCGCGGTGATGGGCTTCGCCAAGTTTAGAATATTGGCCAGGATATTCGGAATTATGCTTCTTTAGAGACGTGAATTTTTAAAAATGACTTTGAATTTGACCCATTGATCCATCATGGAACAGTGTGCCAGCGTCTGACAACTACTGCATTGTTCGTAGGTTCGATTCCCACGACTATATTACAATTTTTTCCAATTCCCTGTTCTGAGAACAGAAGACAGAGTGACAGAGACAGAGAACAAACGGAGAACAGAGGGTTTTGAAGGTTTCTGTGTTTACCCTGCAAAAAGGTGATCAAAACCTACAACTTTACGAAATAACTGTTTTTAATTTCAAGAATTCCTCGAAGATCCCTAATTTGAACTCAAAAAAGTTTAAGCCGGCGTAAAACGGATTCAATCGACCCCGCATAAATTTGAAATGGAAATAATTTAATTTTATTATTATTTATATTTTGCATCTTTCCTCCTTTTGTTTTTAATTATTTGTGTTTTGGGTACAATGTTGATGATTTGTCATTTACTGTGGTTACAAGTTTGATTTCATTTAAAGCAAAAGCTTTTATAGTTGCGATAATTCATTGAAAATTTACTTCAAAGTTTATATTATAATGCTATATTACAGAAACATACAATATGCTACTTAATTGACAGAAAATGCAGGATATATATTTTTTCTTTATTTAAACTTCACCCCATGCAGCGGGGTAGGCAGGGGAAACCTAGTGATAAAACACTTCGTTCCTGTCCAAATTTTCGATAAATTGCGTATTGCGTGGCAACACTGCGAAAGAAAGAAAAAAATATTGTTACTAGAGCGAGGGTATGAATTCCCTGGAGTGGAATCGAACCCACAAGCAAGTTTTAGTTTAAAAATTCATCATTAAATTACAGAGTACGCAAAGAGAATCTTATGTGAAGATACTCAGTTTTCCACTTCTCATCTAAATTAAAAACATTGTGTGTTGATTGGCGGAACTTAACGCCGCGTTTGATCTTGTCAGAATGAGAACTGAACCAGGAACCATTCCACTTACAACTGCCATCTCAGGATATTATATTAAAAGATAAAATACTTTAAAATCAAAATTAAAAGGAATTCCGTCGTCAGTCTCTCATGTTCACTCAACGGGGGTCTTGCCTTTGAATACGCTTAATTCGAGGTCATATCTTTTTTTTTTAATATGTATCGTGTAATTTTTTTAATATGTCAATACAGATAATATATTAATTTTGTAATTCACTTTGATATGTTGATGCTAATTTATATATGTATGAATGTATGATTAAA
>JAEBDU010004759.1:0-16053 GCA_016802625.1 Heliconius numata | reverse complement strand
AAATGATACAAGTTTTGACACGTGAAGGATTATTTTTAATATGTGCTGTATAATAAGGTGTTTTTATAACTTTTAAGTATTTTATTGGAAAATCTGATGTTAGGTATTAATCTAATCTTTACTTTAAATGCGTTTTAAGTTTTAAACTTGCGTGGGTAACGGTTGTCGTTCAGTTCACTAATAACAAAACAAAGCGTAGCGTTAAGCGCCGCTTTACACGTAATGTCTTGAAAAAGTTGGTAGTGCGTGGGTAATGGAATGTCTCGATACTAGGTTCCTTTGCCTAACCTACTGTATGCGGGATATCGCGTGAAAACCAAAAAAAAGAGATAAATAATAGCAAAGTGGAGTCTCAGCTGCTCTACAAATCCAAACAATAAGTAAACATTGCGAGAGGTAAATATATCCCGTGCGTTTCAATCTTCATACAAGAAACCACACCTGAGCACCATTACTTGGGAAACAATAAAACAGAACGCGACAAACATACAACTTTGGAAAAATATAAAAATTTACATATAAATAGATCGCGATTTTGGGCGGAAAATATTTATCTCTCCCCCGACACCTCTACGTGAGGCGAATGAAGCGAGTGTTGTGCTGATGGTGGTATACACTGAGATTACTTGGAAAAATCTTATGAGAATGACAATATGTAGCTATATCCTCGTAGACGACAGAATATGGGAGCTGATATTGAGGGTTGCGACGTAAAAACACAACGTCTAATTATAAGTGGTGGTTTTGGATTCCATCTCCGCTTCAAGATTTTTTTGAAATATTTTCATTTTGCCCGCTGTACCAGACACATATACCTACGGCAATGAGGGCCGCCAAACAACTCGCTGAAGGTTTTAATGTCAGGTTCCCTCTGCTTAGGGTAAGCGGGAAAACGCATGAAGCTGCTTTTTTTTTAACCGACTTCTGTAAGAAAAGGAGGTATGTTACGGTACGGAGGTATGGTACGACTGTATTTTTTTTTTTTTTTTTTTTTTTTTATGTTTGTTACCTCATAACTTTTAACTGGGTGAACCGATTTTGATAGTTTTTTTTTATTTGAAAGGTATAGCTTCCCGAATGGTCCTATTTTTTTTGGTCCATGTCTGACAATGGTATCCATGAGAAAATCACATAAGTCTTAAATTTGCATTATGCATGTACGCGACTAATAGCCGAATAACTCAACGTCGCGCCAACCGATTTTGATAATTCTTTTTTTATTTGAAAGGATACACTTCAAGGATAATTTGGTGAAAGTTTGATTAGGTTTCGATTATGGAATCCGGAGAAAATTGAGAAAGTTTGTTTTTTTTGGTAAAAAATTAATTATACTGTAATAGTTACAAGCAAAAACTTTTTAAATTGATGTCAGAAGTGAGAATCCTGATGGTTGCATTTCTCTTCAACCAACCTCAAAAAAGAGGATGTTCTCATTTTCATCCAACTTCAAAGAAGGGAGATTCCCAATTCGCCCGAATACTTTTTATGTATGTTCTTGTTAATATACCAAAATGTAACTTTGCACAATAATAATACCTAATTAAATGAAGTTTTACATAGGACAATGACAACCAATCGTTGAGAACCACTACCACCACCATCACCACTCGTTTAAGAAGCATCATTTTAAGATTTACCCATCACTTAAAATCATAAAATAAATTAATTTTTAACAAAAAGAAAAACCGACTTCTAACAAGGAACTAAAAAGTGAAAAATAATTTTACAAAGATTTTATAATTTTGAAGTCGGTGTCAAGCTAATGCTACAACACCTTTACTACGATATCTAATTACTAAGCCTGTTTGTTTTACTTGGCACCGACTTCACAATTATAAACTCTTTGTATAATTATTTTTCACTTTTTAGTTCGTTGTGTTAGAAGTCGGTTTTTGTTTTTGTTAAAAATTAATTTATTCCTATTATTATATGTCTAAAATTGTGTAATTTTCACTCCATAAATTGACCCACGGGGACGGGGGGAACAGGATCGTTGCTAGCTGCTAGCTCTGTATGTGTTATTGATTTTTTTTTATTTTCTAAAACTATTCTTTTTACGAACCCTACAAAGTTTATATTTGGTACCGAGGTGCACAGTAAATTAATGACGATACAAAAATATTATAATTAATTTTTGAATACAACATATAAATATATGTACATTTGTTCTATCAACGTTTGTAAAATTTTCATCAAAACAGATGAAAAGTACAATAAACAAAATAAACAAGGTGTGACGTGCGGAGGCTCTCAGTGCCTTTAATGATTTCCCCAAAGTAACTGCATTCATCTATCAAACTGTCAGCGCAGTCTGCACGGTGGAAACGGAAACACCCTAACTTCATACTAAGTAGCTAAAAATGGAAATTTTCTTTAAAGTATTACTCCGATACAAAAAAAGGCTTAAAATTATATACTAAGTTACTTACTCGTATGTGTGAGTGCATTACCTATGATACGTCAAGTTTATAGTTAGAAGTGAAGAGTATACCAGACAAAACAATATATTAAACTTTGGTGTTAAATGGCGACGACAAGTTGTGCTGGAGGGACCTACTCCGAGGGATCATCTTCATTGGCACACACGTCACGGTTACAGGACCCGTGGTTTATCTATCTGTAGCTTCCAAAAGGATGAACAAATTTTGATCTAGTTTTTTAACAAGTGTTTGTAGCCAAAATTCAAGAAAATATGTATGTTGAGCCGCTTAAAGATCAGCTATTTTCTAGTTGCTTGTTCACTTTTAGTTTAACTTAATTGAGACTAGTCGTGCAGGAGCTCAAAGTATTATTATATACACGACAGGTTGTGGGTTTAATTCCCGCTCAAGGACATGAAATCGCTCCGGTATCAAGATAAACCGCTATATTGAGTTTCACTATTCAACACGTATCGCCTCTACGGAACTCTACGGAAAATTGAGAGCGGAGTGTCTTTACACTAGGTTCCCTTTACCTACCGTGCTGTGTGCGTGATACAGCGTGACACTAATTCATAATTCCTATTCATCTTACCTGGCAATAGTGTGAAGATGTGCGCTGGTAGCGAGCTTCACGAGAGGCCGGTGCGGAGGGCGACTCGGCCGTGTTGGAGGACTGTACGTGTACTCTGAGGGGTCGCCCTCACTGCCACCGGTCAACCAGGACCAGTGCTCTGTCATTATAGCTTTTTTAATTATAATTTTTATTGAAAGAAATTGTTTTTTTAGTTTAAAGTTCTCATATTAATATTTTTTTATTCTTTGAAAGTTTTACAACATTTTTAAATCACTAGATTTTATTTTATTTCTTACGCTTAAAGTTGCTTAAAGAGTTTGCTCCGTAAAAAGTACTTTATCATAGTCAATACAATAAACAACGAATATAATAAACTGCCCACTGGTCACTGGGATAATATTTTTAGCTTTGCGTGACAATACCTTTCTCATCGTTTTTCAGTGTAAATATAATTTTATTAAAAATGCAACTGTAAACATATGAGAAATAGTAGCTAGACGGGAAGGATTTTGTAGATTTTTGTTTTAATAAAAATATGTAAAATATGAATGTTAGATCTTTGTGGCGCAGCGCACAGCGTTTGACTGAAGGCACCAGACATATCGCGATGTTGAGTTCCACCACTCTTCGCGCAATGTCTCGGGAGTTGATCGGTGTATAGAAAATGGAAGGTAATACCACCACATCTCCTCTTACGCATACCTTGCTACAGCGAAAAACAGCATGACGTTAAAATATACTGATAAACGTCATATGATATTTCACAGTAAAATATCTCACGATAATTTTGAACCCCTCGGAAAATAACATTATTACCCTCTTCCACTTTGATTCTACGTCGATTGTGCTTCATCTCTTTTATATTGTAAATGTTAGACAGAGATGAAATGATGCATTCATTCATAGAGGTGGTGTGACGGTAATAAATCTTAAGCCCCTTACAGTAAGATATAGGTTTTCACGTGGTATTGTTTAATTTTTACGTATTTTTTGTATAATTTTCAATAGTCTCTTTTTGCATTGTAAAGCTGAAGAGTTTATTTGGTTGAATGCGCTGATCTCAAGAACTAATAGTTCGAATTGAAAAAATAATGTCAGAAAGTCTGTCTATCGATTGAGGCTTAGTGAATATAGTTACAATGTACCCACTGTACCTGTGGTTACGTCAGCTGACACACAGACTACCACTTCGCCATAAGGGTGAAAAATGACGTTATTTCATATACATATATGTACAAGCGTGTACGTAAATCTGTATACATTAGTGGGATTTACGAAGCATCTCATGGGGTGCTTATTGTACCACATTTTGAATGCTTAAACGGTAGACGGGGTTTGAGATTGACGATTGTTCATTGTTACAATTTAATTAGATCTAATATAACACAATATACATACATTGAGCTTACGTAACATATTTTCGCGGCGTTGAGTCCTGCTATTCAATACGTAATGTTTGGAAAAATAAGCTGAAAGTATCGTTAATGTTGTAATGTCATAGCTATGCGGGATACAGCGGGAAGTTAAATTTCTGTTACACTTTTTATTCTATTTGTTGTCCATTTATAGACAATTCAATTATGGTATTTTACACCGTTTGAGATTAAATTTGAAAATAAGCATTATGTCCATCACATTTTTTTATCCAATAAACCAATAATTAATTAATTTAAACCAATAATTCCTGAGTTTAAACAAATTCTTCAACTTTATACTATTAGTATATAAATATAACCTTCTTCAGACAGTAACAATAGAATATTAGTAATTTAATAAGAAAATTGACGTTTGAGCAATAAAGCATAATTCCTCATTTCAAAACGACGGCGACGTCTAAGTTAATTTAAAAACATTATTGTAGAGTAAGGGCGGTGCCCTTTGCTGTTGCCGACATTTATAACTGATGAACTTACAAACACTTCTATTATATTCTCGTTACGGACAGACTTACGGAAAGCGACTTATTTCTATCTTTCAAAACATCTGAAAACAATGTCAAAATAATTATTTTACTTCTATTCCAATGAGTTTATATAGATTTCTCAAAGACAAGTATGTGAACGACGACTAATAAAAATATAGTATTAGGTACTATTTATTACGTCTTTCTGTTAGGTATTATAATTTTTATTCAAATTTTGACATATTTAAATTAAATCATCGTGATGATGATCATCATCATCAACAGCCATCTTTTGTCCACTGTTGGACATAGGCCTTCCCCAATTCTAGCCACCACACTCGATCTTCAGCTTCCCCTGCCAGATGGGCCGACGATATGAAGAGATTGGCGGGAAGCGGATGGGTCCGAAAAGCTAAATTCAATACTATTATTTAATGATATACATAAAAGTTCACATTTAACAGTAAACCTTTAACAAATGTGGTAACAGGTGTCAACACAGCGTTAACAGAGAGTGAAGCCCTCTCAGTTAACGCGAGTACTCTGTACTCTGTACTCTGTACTCTGTAGGTGTCTCGACTGTTTGCAGTTTGCCGACACTTGCCTGGTTGAGGGATGGACCTGCTAATTGTAATTATTTAATTAATGTTCTTCTTCCTTCAGGAAACTTTTGAGTTTTTGGAATGTTTAAAACTGTGTAACTAATAAAATTATGTTAGATTGTATCTGTCTAATACGTAATCTATATATATAAAAGGACTTGTCCTCACTGACTGAGGTAAGACGCACGCACAGCCGTAACCGCTGTGCGTAGAAACGTGAAATTTGGACAGATGTTTACTTTCATAATCTGGACATCCACTAAGAAGGGATTTTGAAAAATTTTAACTCTAAAGGGGTGAAATAGGGGTTCAAAGTTTGTATGGAAAAAAATTTAAATCAGCACCGATTTTTATAAAATTTTAAATTTAGATTTTTAAAAGTATTTAATTGAATACGTGTTTCATCGTTTCCTAGAATTCTTCCCCTAAGGGTGCAAATAAGGGGTTGAAAGTTTGTATGGAAAAATCTTTAAAACGCCACCGATTATTATAAAATTTTTAATTTAGACTCTTAAAAATATTTATTTGAAAATGCATTTCATGGTTTTCTAGAATTCACCCCCTAAGGGTGCAAATAAGGGGTTGAAAGTTTGTATGGAAAAATCTTTAAATCGCCACCGATTTTTATAAAATTTGAAGTGTAGACTCTTAAAAATATTTCATTGAACACATGTTTAGTGGTTTATTAGAATTCACCCCTAATTACGCAAGCGAAGTTGCGCGCGTCCGCTAGTGTAATACATTTATAAAATACTTTTCTCCTGATCGAAAATATTAGCAATGACTTAGGAAAATGAAAATTGTATATCATAGAGTGAAATGCAGAAATTCTTCATAAAATAAATATTATTTACAAGTATTTTTAATTAAAAAACTAATATATTAGTACGGAGGTCGGAAAATTTATATTAATTTTTAAAAAAACGAAATATTTTGTATGAACGCAAAATGATCTTCAATTAATTTCCTCACAATTTATTAATATAAAAATAATACTTAAAGTACGTCGTGGCACAGCATCACAGCTTCTGTGCGTTCAATTGCTACTCAGAGGAATTACTTATGTGAATTTCTTCACTCTGGAAGCAACACAAACCGCGGCGTTGAGCGGAATAGAGAACAGAGTATCTTAACACTAGGTTGATGGTTTCTCTGCATACTCTGCTATCCCTTGTATAGCGTGAAGTTAACAAATATCCTAAATAACGATAAGACCCTATCAATTTTCTTTCTATAGCGGCAAATAATTCTTGCATTGTATATCGATTGCTGTAATAATAGTCGTTTATTTGAGCTATTTCTGTAGATTGTTGCGCACCCCTCCACCCCTCCACCCCTCCATCCCTACAAATGCTCATATCTAGTTAGTAAATTATTATTATTGAAAATTGTCCTCTCATATTGCATTTTCATTGATCATCTATACTAATATAATAAAGCGGAAGAGTTTGTTTGTTTGTTTGTTTGTTTGTTTGTTTGAACGCTAAGATCTCTGGATCTACTGGTTCGATTTACTTTGTTTTTGTTTTGTATGCAAGCTGCATTCTTCAGAAGTGCTATAGGCTATATAACATTACATTACACATATATACTAATAAATTAAAATAGTTTCTAATGTGACATGCAATTTATTCTGCAATGTTAATAACAACCGTCGTCGCTACGCGACCGCGTTCGTTACCGCGTCATTTTGATATTCATCCTTATGAAAATAAATATAATTGTCACTTTTAGCATTTCATCTAGATTGAAATTATATTTCTATAGAAATTATATTCTTATATTTCAAGCAGGCGTAGCCGCGTCCGGGTCCGCTAGTATTATATATACGGCTAGTGCCCCGCCCGCGTGGACTATACAATTTTCTTTTTGTTTTAGATTTCATTAGATCCTATATCTTATAAAACAAAGTCGCTTTTTGTGTCTGTCTGAACTTTCTAACTCTTCTTCTTCTAAACCACCCAACGGATTTTAATGCGGTTTTCACCATTAGGTCGTGTATTTCTCAGGAAAGGTTTATATATAGTTTATTATTAGTACATTCTTATGTAAATTAACATAAATACGATAAATGTGTATAAAGTCCTACCCGTTGAGACACTTTCGCGCATGCGCTGCTTTAATGGTAAGTACTACATGGAAATAATGTACTGGACTATTGTTCCTCTTAATAAGATCTACAAAAAAGTCCGCGGCGACATATTCATATCTTTTGAGAATAACGTGTAGTGATCATTTTTCAGTCTAAAAATTGTAATTTCAATATATTTTTTATTGTGAGCGATATTTTTCCATAATGGTATTAATCCTTATCCTTTAAAATACTTTATTAAATTTCTACGTTAAACGAAGATAACATTTGCTTTTTACACAATTTCGAAATTGCGAATAGTTTTAGAGAAAAACGCATTTAATTGTTAACACATCACGCCGGTAACACATCAGCTGTATCGAGTCAAGTTCTACTTATCCCTTACTGTCAGTATATAAATAAGTATATTAGTTACGTTGACCATTTAATGTAGATCAAAACTGTCTTTTACTGTTTTTCATTTTTTTTAATAAGTACTTTAGAAGTTGTTACAATATCAAAATATCCTTGCTGCGAAACGCGCCCCGCGACGTTTTGCTTATACAAGCGCGTCATGAGCAGTCATCGGTGGTTCAGTGGTAGAATGCTCGCCTGCCACGCGGGCGGCCCGGGTTCGATTCCCGGCCGATGCAATCTATTTAATTTTCCTCACAAGCAGCCACGTAGTGCCTACCCAACCGGTGTCGCTGTTTTAACAGCATTAACCACAAGCTCAAAAAAAAAACCCGCCTGCCTCTATAGCGAAGAAGATTTAGATTGTGTTATTTATTTGTGTTTATTTTAAAACAATTGGAAAATCCTTATTGAAACTACGAAAATGCGGGTTGCATTAGGGTTGAATTAATTTTCACATTATCTTAAGTGCTTTGCAAACATACATTATATGAATAATTCAGTAGTTAAGGCGGGCGAAGCCGCGAGCAGGTCGCTAGTTTTAAATAAATATGCTTAATCAGATTATTAATGAAAGCTGCGTTAAGATTCATTGGATCGTTTTGACTTTTAATCAGTACAAATCAAAATAATTTTATACTATGTAATAAGTAATAGTAGTGGTAAAAAAAATATAATATACATGATGAAAATTGGTATTAAGATATTCTTCTTCACAATCCAAAAGTAAGTACGTCAAAAGCATATCGTTATCTGAAAAATAAAGGAGAAAACGAAGAATCTACTTGACAACTCCTATAATGTCTAACATCTGCCACTTCCACAGTCCCTCAGTGTTAAATCAATACTGCAATTAATCCATACGTAGCGTTCAGTTCACTATGAAACAACCGTAAACAGTATCCCCGTGTAAGGGACCCTCCCTACACTTGGCAAGTGATTTACTGCCACTAGAATATATTATGATCTACGAAGATAAAGCTTTAAGTAATTAAAAAGATTAACTCTGGGAAGCTTAAAGCTTTCCTATTTCCGTTTTAGAGCTTTTTTGTTGATTACTTGTTACGGTTTAAGACAATTGGTAATATTGGAAAGATTTTTATTTATTTTTTAGCTAGAAAAAGCAATAGTTGTGGTTGTAATGGTGTCTTAATGTATATAATTGAATTGAATTTTAAGGCTAAAATAATGTTTTTACGGGTGTGTCACTTGTTAATTTGTTAGAAATATTTTTATTCAAAATTGATGTCTCTAGGTCTTTACTTTATTATTAGTCCTTAATTAAAAGTAGAGCCATCAATCTCCCATTACCAAGATATATTTAGCAGTTCGGTACGTCTGTACGTCTGTAGGTGCGTACTACGTAGTACCTACGTATGCCTTTTTGCTAACTTTTTTACACTTTTAATTGTGTCCAAATTGAACTTGATTGTTTTGACAATTCATCCTACTACTCTTCAATCTAAATAAAATCTTATATTGTAAAACATAAGACTGGTTTTCCAATAACACTGCTACTTTCCAAACATATAAAACCAAAAGAAGTGTTGCTGCAATCAAAATTAAGTCCTATTATCAGTAAATAAAATTTAAAATTATTTAGATAAGATAAGAAGGGGTGAGACCCCTAATTCAGAGTTTGGAGCAGATAAAATTAAAAAAATGCATTTGCATACGTTTTAACGGTTGTTATTTTCAAGTGAGTAAATGTACGTGGTAAGGTAACATAACTATAAAGTTGGAATATTTTATTTTATGTTTATTCGTTTTGACTTAACACTGTATCCCACACAAACCAGGGTAAACAGAAGGAGCCTAGAGAACCTAGTGTTAAGTATCTCCGTTCCCATTAAGACTTCCCCACATTCCGTCGATTCTCCACTCCATGACTGGCCTAAGATGTTATACACTAAATATGTATTTTATGTATCGTCCTGATGGATACTTTAAATACAGCGTATTTTTACGAACGCGAGGTTGTGGGTTCGAATCCCACTCGGGGGGCTGAGTTGTTTTTATTTTCTTGCTCTGGTAACAAGACAGAGCGCGTCCTAGTTTCTAAAATTTGACGGAAGGTAACGAGGAGTCCCAATAGTGGGGTCCCTCTGAGGGACGTTCTGTATGTACGATACAACGTGAAGCTATTTTTTTAATTAACAGAAAATTTTCCCGGCTTGATTTATTTAATTTAGGAGATTTGTATATAGAAATGATGGAAACATCCATACTACATGAAATCTGACATTCATAATGAATAGATTCAAAAATAATGCACTTATTGGTTAGATTATTAGGACCGCTTCTAGTGTATCAGCGTGTGACAGTTACCGCGAAGGTCTGAGTTCATTCCTATTCAGAGAATAAAACTTATAAAGCACAACGTTGGGTTCCCCCACTTAACAAGTAATCTCAAATATCAGGCGGTGTATGGGGAACGGGCACTAGGTTCCCTCTGCCTACCCCTGTTTTATAGGACTTAAGAAGTCTAGTCTCGCTAATAGCTTTTAAGACACGACTCTAATCCTACATTCCTTAAATTCAATAAAGTACAATAAAATTTAATAAAAATTAATTGAGTCCAAGGAAAACCCGTGAAACGTATGAAACTAACCCATATATTGAACCTTATGTTTCATGACTTAAGGTTTAAAATAATTCGAATAAATTTACAATAAAATAGTAACACGAAGGATTCTATACATTGATATAATAAAAATAGAGTGTATTTTACATTATTCGCAAATTTGATACAAACACATTTAATTTTTCCAAAGTAACTCCTTTACAAGGGATTCTAAATCTTACAATTGAGGGTATATAGTAAATTTTTGCATGTCACTAATTTGCAATGCAATAACAGTCTGCAACGTGAGTCATAGTAAAGTCCGACCCACACGGCGCCGAGTGAGGTGGAGGCCACAGTGAGAGCAGGAGAGATTTATATATTTTCCTTTATGTTATTTAATATGTTCATTTTGTATCATATCCCGTATATGGATATGGAAATATAATTTGTGAATTATGTAAGCGGTGTTAAGTTACGTCTGTAGAATAGCTGGAAGGCAGAGAACAAAATGATTTATCAAAAGTTTCTGTCTATCACTCTCATGACATGATTGTAAGCAAATATAATATAATACAGAAGATCTATGTAAATAAAGAGGAGGTGAATTTTATCTGTTTTTTCTTTAGTTTCAATATTTTTTGTAATCTTTGTCACTTTTGATATTGAATTAATATTTTCTTTATATTAGTAAAAAAGCAGTACAGCACCAACCCCCGCGTACGTACAGTGCCGGCGGTTTATGTGAAATCGATGCACTGTTTGTAAACACTCTGCATCCCTTACATCTGTCAAATCACGGGAAAACCGCGCTTATCGGCTTAGATATAGAAACGTGAATGATAAGTTACATTTTATGTAGAAAAGACTAATCTTTTTAGTGTGAATAGTACGCTACTAGCGATAGTGATATGATTTTTAATATTAGTGATAGCGACCATAGTGTCTCTATCATATTCAATGTTATTTTATTTAAAAGATAATTTTAAAATTAAGTCTGAGTTATTTATATTATAATTGGACAGCTTATTATATTCTCGGTACGAAATAAAATGCGACTTTATATAAGTCGAATAAAATTTAGCTTTAATTTTTATGTTCAAAAGAAACATTATGACTCGAGCAAAAACTTAATCACTAGTCAGTTTGATTTATAGATAGTTTTATAACTAAAACTGGATTTTATAATCACTTTTTTGTATAAAGAACATTCATCAATATATTTTAGATTATTATTACTGTATATTTACGTATTTAAACACCAATATCACTGTCACTGACACTTATACACACATACGTGTTATATGTAGAGCTACATTTTTGACATATTATTAACACTTTTACACGTATTTTATACGAATATTTGTATATTTTAAAGTGTTTTATTAAATATTTAATAATGTAGCCCGACACGGTGTCGCGTCTGGGCGGCCACGTTGAACTAACCTAACCTTGCAGCCGGGGTGGTGCTCGCCGCACTACAATACGCTAAGTAGTCTTGAAACTTATATTTGTTGGCATTTCAACTCATTGTAGCTTTTCTTGTTTTATTATTTATAAATATATGTACGAGTTACATAAAAATATATTAGTTTTATTGATGAAATGAGTAATTCGGTGAGTGATTTTAGCTCTATTTAGGTTTATTTAGCTCTATGTTATTTTAAATTGTTTTTGTAATATACAGACATTCTTATGCATACAAACGAATTCAAATATATTAAATTAGATTTTAAAAAGATCATGAATATATTTAGCTATTGTATACATGCATATTTATTTTATATGCTTTATGTAGATATGTTTTATCAGGATGCAAGGTCTGGTAATCACAACCATGGTTGGTCGGACCAATGACTCCAGGCAAGTATTATATAGAATACAAACTGATACAATTATACAACATATAAAACATGACCAGCAATAAGTAATCAAGTATCAAGAACCCTCGTCCAGCACACAGAGCCACCCCGTGTCCGACGCCCCTCGTTCATTCAGTACGTCTCTACGTGCTAGCTGTGCTCACTGTGCTCGCTGTGCTCACTGTGCTCGCTGTGCTCGTACTACAGTCGCTACAGTACAGTACGCACGCGACGCCGTAGCTCTGACCTTGTGATTTGTGAATTGTAGCTTAGCTTATTATTATATATTAGTATATTATGTATCTATGTATATGAAAAATCCTGTTATGCCATTGATACATACATATAAAAAAATCAAAAATAGAAACAAATTCGTTTTTCTTGCATACTCTAATATACCTATTACAGAGATCGAGCGTAATATCATCACGTTTATCACTACAACCACACGCTGTCCGAATGTTCTTGTTTTCTTCTTATATTTATACTAGCGGACGCGCGCAGCTTCACTTGCGTATTTAAGGGTGAAATCTAATAACCCATGAAACATGCGTTCAATGAAATATTTTAAAGAGTCTAAATTTCAAATTTTATAAAAATCGGTGGCGATTTAAGAATTTTCCAATACAAACTTTCAACCCCTTATTTGCACCCTTAGGGGGTGAATTCTAGACAACCATGAAACATGTGTTTAATTATATACGTTTAAGAGTCTGAATTTCAAATTTTATAAAAATTGGTGATGATTTAAAAAAACCTATACAAACTTTCAACCCCTTATTTGCACCTTTAAGGGGAGAATTCTAGAAAACGATGAAACACGTGTTCAATTAAATACTTTTAAAAATCTAAATTTCAAATTTTATAAAAATCGGTGCCGATTTAAAATTTTTTCCATACAAACTTTGAACCCCTATTTCACCCCTTTAGGGTTAAAATTTTTCAAAATCCCTTCTTAGTGGATGTCCAGATTACGAAAGTAAACTTTTGTCCAAATTTAACGTTTCTACGCACAGCGGTTAAGGCTGTGCGTGCGTCTTACCTCAGTCAGTGAGGACAAGTCCTTTTATATATATAGATAATAATATTTTAATATACTTTTTTACGAAAATTGCGTTATTCGATGCTCTCCAAATATCTCCACATCTAATCAGGATGAGGGTGTAAATATATCATATTATCCGAACCCCCGACAACCCCTCAACATTACATATAAGCATTAGCTGCAAGTGCGCCGCGCCCTACCGCCACGCGTCCAATGCAACTTTTATTGCTTTTCTATAATGAATTATTGATTTTTTAAACACTCTAATTTTTTTTAGTTTTACTAGAATAGAGCACGTGTTGCACTTGAAAATCTATTACGATGTTGACTATTACATTAAAATTTAATTTACATTAAAAGCAGACTACTTGTAACCGCTTTTCATCAATTTAGATGAACGGATACCAATTAACTTAGATATATGAACATACAAACAGTCATCCCTAAACCATATACATAAAACGTAGGGAAACATTAAAAAGGACTTTTTGGATATTCCGATGAAACGAGAAAAATGATAAAAAATCAATTATCGATTTAAAGATACCGTAAGTGTAGGTAGCCTCCAGAATTCGGCAGAAAGTGGGGAACGGAGTGTTTTAACACTAGGTTCCCTCTGCCTACCCTGCTGTGTGCGGGATACAGCATGAAGGCGATTCAGAAAAATGATATTTTATATTTTTATATCGACGATGACAATTATTATTTCATCTTTTTGTTTCTACTACTTGTTTCAAATTCTTGTTCTCTTATCATAATCTATAGAATAAACAAGTAAGTGTTACGTATATATTCCTTTTCAAGGTCAAATTAGGTAGACCCGCCTCTAAATAATGGAGAGCGGAGTGACTTAACAATAAGTTTTATCAACCCACTCGAGAAAATCCATAAAATATGCATATCATAAACGTAATCGACCTCAATATCTCTATTATCCACACTCTCGCGATATTAGACGGTTCATTTTGCATCTCTACTGAGAACACGTAGAGCCATTAAAATGACATTACGCCTTTGTTATAACGACGAATGTAGTTATTGCGGACCAATAAATTTAATTTATATGTAAAATATTATATTATATTAATATGAATAATATAGAGACGTCGTGACTCAGTGGGACGGGGCCCGACTGTAAACGCTAAGGTTATGAGTTCGACTTCTTATCGGAAAATTGATTGAGTATTCGTTAAAGTGAGAATTGTTAAAGAAAATTATTAAGTTCAAATAATTGAAATTTTTTCAGTCTGACAAAATAATGTCGCAACTCGTAAGTATTCGGCGGGAAGCACAAAACGGAGTGTCTTACCTCCACCTATTTACCATCAAAAAACACCTTTTTACAATGGTTGGCTTTCTATCCACAAAGTCAAAGACATTTTAATAATAGATGCATATTTATAATTATCATTGGTACGAAAATTTTAGGCCAGAATTATTCAAATTTAAGTTTTTCATAATATTTTCTTTTAATTATTATTATCATTATTTTAGCATTTTGTAAATATTCCGCGTTGCGCAACAGATGCCCGTCCTGCACCTCCGTGACAGCAAAATGAGAATAGCTGAACAATCAACAAGTAGTATTCAGTAAACATGCAAAGTGCGAGCGCGGCGCTCTTATCTGCTGTCCTATGCTAACAATGCCTTGTTGTTACTTTGCACTTTACTTTGTTTTTACAAAATACTAGCAATGTAAGCGCGGCTTCTCTCGCTTAATTTATTTATTATTTATTTAGCTTTACCTGGCGTTAAGTTCCGCCAGTCAACACGCAATATCTCGAAAAATTCGGCGGAAAGTGGAGAACGGAGTGTCTTAACACTAGGTTCCCTTTGCCTCCCCTGCTGTGTGTCGGATACAGCGTGAAGCTGATTTAGATTTATTTATATTATTAATAGGATTGCTTGAAATTACGCTTACAGTTTGAAATTTCTACAAAATATTTATTTTTATAAGACCAATGTAAAGCTGAAAAAAAAAGATTCGATTAAACCAATTTACATTTATTCCGACAAATCAAAAAAACAATAAAATTATCAGCAAATAAATACATAATGCTACTCACTGTCACCCCAAAGCGACTGTCACGCCAGTGGCAGTGACACCCGGCGCTGTCACTCCTCGACGTGACGCCGCATACATTAGAGAGGACCGACGCGAACTAATTGCGCAAGCTTACCTGAAACAAAAAGGTTCTATCACAATATGTTGATATGGGACTAGGATTGTATATATTTTGTTTAATGTTGTTGAGACCGTTGTGGCACAGGTAACTCACTATGAGAAGTTAGCCACTGCTAGATTGGATCTTTGATTAATTTTAGATATAATTCTTAACAAATGTCTCGAAACTTTCGAGACATTCGTTATATTATTACCGTCATTAGGTCAGAAAGTGGAGAATAGAGTGTCTTGCCACAAAACTCCCTCCACTTACTTGCTGTATATAGGATACGAGATAGATGTAAACATTTTTGTTTTACGCTGTATCCCGCACATAACTACCCAGTTATGGCAGGATACAGCGTAAAACAAAAAGAACCAGGCAGAAGAAACCTGGAAACCTAGTCGCTCGTCACTCACTTACCGCCGAAT
>JAEBDU010004752.1:0-13292 GCA_016802625.1 Heliconius numata | reverse complement strand
AAATATCTGAGTAACCGAAATGAACAATCAAAAGAAGTAAAAGTAACAAAAGGAAATTCTTAATGTTAGAAAAAGTACCTAAAGTTTGGCGTGCGCGCGTACTAAACATTTTTCTATATTAAATAATTAATATTTTTTGCGAATAATATTAAATAAAATCCCAAATAATTAAAATTACGATATTTTAAGTATATAACATCGGTATAGATAACCGAACTGAGATAAATTAATTATAAGCAGCAAATAATTAAATAAAAATTAACAGTAATTTGAAAATATATAAAAATTTACAAAACCATCAAAGTCATCTGCCCGTTCGCGTCGGTCATACTATGCCGCCCGAAGGCTAGGTCATTCCGAATCAGTGACATCTCCTTAATTATTTATTAGAATGTCATGACAGTAAACTATAATTTCAATCTAGATAAAATGCTAAAAGTAACTGTTATATTTATTTTCATAAGGATGAATATCAAATTATCTATTTTTTGTTAATGTATACAAATCTATATCTATAGTATATATCAACGCGGCCTTTTTAAACAATATTTAAGAGACAATATTTTTGTAGAATATTGTTTTTGTGTCTCATCAGGTTGAGTTGGCGCGCGCCATGTACGCGTTAAGCAAACTCATTTTGGGTGACGTTTTCTAAACTTTGCAAATCGTTGCTTAGCAACGGCGGTTGTTATAAACATGGCGGGATAAATTGCATGTCAAATTAATAATTATTTTAATATATCAATATATATCGACAATATTACAAATATAAGAAAAAAAGTATCCTATGTTTATCCCGGTACCCTCATGTGTCTCTATATGAGTATTTTTCACAATTAAATTAGCGGTTTGGGCCTGATTGCGTAAAAGACAGACAGACAGACAGACAGACAGACAGAGTTACTTTCGAATTTATAATATAGGTATGGATTACTGCAAAGTTTAATCGGAATCCGCTCAGTAGTTCTTTTAGCTTCATGCTGTATCCCACGTAGCCGGGGAGTGAAAATATTAAATATATAATTTCCTCAAGTGGGAATCGAACCCACAACTTGTCGCGTTTACAGTCATAAGAAATTTGAAGAAACAATCATCTTCATAATTTTTATATTTATAATAATAGTACGATTAGTAGGTAGATATTGTTGTTGTATTGCATGAAAAATATGAATATGCTTCATCTTGTACAATAACAAGAAAGCTTTTGAGAGAACACTTAAAAGAAGGGCTCTTAAAAATATATAGAGTGAACTTTTAAGCTAAGAATGAATGAGTTTACACAAATTCTTTTTTTTTGTTAAATGAATATAAAAAAATAATTATGTTTACTTAGACAAATATAATGTAATGGAATGGTTATATACAATTATGGTTTTATATGAATAAAGCTCATAAATAAACTCAATATTAAAAAAATGCAATGTTAGTTAGAGGATCAGTAAGTAACTAGGTTCTTCCATTTCTGTAGTTTTCAGAATTGGGATTTGGTCCTCAGTGCGGGTGGTCTAAAAAGCGGGCCTCTGTAATAAATCTCGCGATTGAAGCTTTGCTAAACTTTTTTGACATATTGACGGTGCGAAGCTTAAAAAGGGAAAAAAATGGCATCAGTTGTGATATTGTGGGAATAAGTAAATAATACTGATAACGTTGGTGTATTGTTAGAATATAAAATTACATACCTATATAATTAATATATTGAAGCTATATTATATTTTATGACATTATTGCATTATAAAATATACCGAGAAATAATTATGTTATATGTAGAATTTAATTCAAGGAATAGTACTTGCGTATGATATAAGGAATAGCGGTAATTAATATGCTGATTAATGTCAAGGAGAATACAATTAACAACTATTATTAATACAATAAATTAATTTTTAACAGCAAGAAAAACCGACTTCTAGCTACGTAAAAAATAATTTCACAAAGATTTTATAATTTTAAAGTTGGTGTCAAGCTAATGCTACAACAACCTTTCTACAATAACAAATTACTATCACGTGATATTGGGGAGGAAAATCAAGGTTTATAATATTTGTTTTTAGTTAAACATATTAAATTATAACTAACTAGGGTAGATTTAGTTCTCAACTCCGGAGCTTAATCGGGAAGACGAATTGAATTTCAAATAGCTACACTAACTGCGCTGCTGAAGCTAAATTAATTCGCGTTTAACTTACCGATTTTGCAGCACAGATTATAATATACGGAAATTACTTTGTCGCTTAGTATAATCTAAGTATTTAAAGAGTATGTCCAGCTTTGACTTTAATTTCTATAATTAAAACATTGTAATAAACATCAAATGTTTATTACAATGTTTTAATGTGAAATAATATAATAAAACGACATGGTATAAATAAATATAATCTCTCGTAAGGATCGGCCTTTGACGTGTATCTTTGTTTAATCAAGTAAAATATATATCAAAGAGATTGCATTCGTTTGGAAATACGTAGGGATATTTTCCGACGCTTTTGACAGGATCCGTTCGACATATTAAGATTTATGTTCTGCAAAGTAACCACAATATATTTGCTCAATGTCTTTCATTTATATATAAGTTAGCTTCACGAGTATAGCAGGATAGAAAGTGAAAACGTAGCGTTAGAACACTCATTTCTCCATTTCTCGTTCGAGCTCGAGACCTTCTATTACTATTTGTTATAATGAGATGATTTTTTTAACTTTTAACTTCAAGATACTTTGGGGATTCCTATGCTTCTATATATTCTATGTTTGAGCTTCTTGGTCGTATGGAACAGTTTTTTTCTAATTTAAATAGTTAGATACTTGGAGAATAGTTTAAATGTAAGAGTATCGGAAATTCAGTCTTGAAGACTCGGATTTATAAGTTCAAAGTTTCTAACACAATAAACTTGACTACATCTTTATAAACTACAGCTTTACTATGGTGATTGAAGTATGAAATTTTACTATTGATATTTATTATAATTTAATTTATTTATAAGTAATTAATATTGTCATTTTTATTTATGGAAATATATTTATTTAAAAATGTACCTTTTAAAAATACATTTTTTTATCATATGCAGCAAATTAAAAGCTTAAATCAATCCTATACAATTCGGACCTTTCAATTGAGGTTATTGAATTTCTGCGTGTATCAATTTTTATCGTATTTCAAATAGAATTACAGCTATAGGTTTATCAGCTTTGAGTTATTAATATTAACATGCTTATTATTAGTGTAAATAGTATTTTAAGCTGTAGAAATAAGTAGAATAGAATATATATATAAGAGATTTCTGTACTAAGGCACTTATAAACGGTTAGCGAATTTTAAGTAAACGTAAGAGGATTTAATTCTGGTGGTCTGATAACAAAGCTTGGCGTTGAGTTCCGCCACTAATACGCAATGCCTGAAGCTTTAGGCGGAAAGTTGGGAATAGAATGACTTAAATGAGATTACCTTTGCCTTTCCTGCAACATATGGAATATAGCGTGAAGCTAAAAAAACTTTATAATATCACTTATTTCGCAAAAAAAATACTAGTCATAAGTTGATTTTTACATTTTACTATACTACCACAACATGCTAGAGTTCTATCACGTAATTATAACTTTATTTTCACATATACATTGACTCAACGCGCTATGGCCTATACGACCGCACTTCTCGGGAAAACCAGATGGTGTTATATAAAACTTTTGCTTTATTTTTGTAAGTTCACTTATTTTAATGAATAATGAACAAGGCACTTTCAAATAAGGCAGTTTTAAAAGAAACATACTTTACGTGAAGTATTAAGCGATGAATATAAATAGCTGACATCGTTGCTTGCTGGTTTAATTTATAAACGGATTGAGATATAGCGCGGCGTTAAATTACGCTATCCGAAAAATGTCTAAAACAGCGTTAATGGAAATATTAACTGTTAATAATTATTAAGACGGTTAAGCAGTAATATTGTCTATCGATCGATTTGGCCATTGTTCACTAGAAATACATTGACTACTCAGTATGGAAACAAATATTGAGGTAGACTGTTTCGAATTCTGTAACCATACTGTGTTCCACATCGTTCCTGAGAATACATGTTATTCGTACGCCATCTTAGCTCAGTTGAAATCTGGACTAGAAGGAATGGTCATATTGATAATAAGGACCTTGAGTATAAATAAATGAAATGTAGCGTTGAGTTACGTTATTTAACATTTACTGTAAAGACAGAGCGACGTTTACATCGCTAATAACCTATCCTAACCACGTCGGATAACAAATAATGTAAAAATTTATTACTTACAAAATTTTCATAAATTTTATCTTCTTTATTTTGGTTGAAGTACAGTTAATTTAAATTCTGTATTACAAAATTTCTTTAATATTTATAGAAATATGTCTATTAAAATAATATATTGAACAAATGCAAATATTAAACATAGTTAGTAACTGATGAATCTAGTTCAAATACTTGTCCCCAAACTTTCGATCCTGAAATCTGAGTTTAGCTCGACACGGTTGGTTGATCTGCACCGCTAAAGTTTGTCACTAGGCTTTGACCATTAGCATGTAATAGTCAGCTTTATTTGGAAACTTCCTCGTATTGTGTACCCTGCTCGTTTAACTCCATGAGGTCACAGTTGAACCGAGAATACTACCCCTTTTGTTACTGTATTTGTATTTCTATTTTATTATACAGTTAACTGTTTACTTAGCTACTGTGCTTAGCATTTAGGACTTAATTAGGTTTAATTTTAAAATTGAAATGGAAATTGAATGGAATTATTTTTTGCTAAGCTCTCTCGGACTACTATGATAAATGCGTAAAATCCGTAAAGACAAAGGAGACATTTTTTAAGAAAAATGTCTATAGCCTTTCAAAGATTATTGGTTTCCTAATGATTCGAATGGCTGTACGTTGTATATGATAAAATTATGATTTTTTTAAATAGAAATGTAAATAAATATTTTATTTCCTCGAGTGAAGATCGAACCCACAACTGTCGCGTTACAGTCACACCCTTGTGCCGCTGCGCCACAACGGCCTCGCAATATAATTATAATGCCTCCAATTATTATGATTTTTATTAAGCTTTAAGTATCTTATTATATTTTTTTATATTAAGAGTAGGAAGTATACAGGTAAAAAAAAAGAAACCTGTTTGTCATAAGCGGAGTTTTAAATGAATACGTTTATATAATTTTATAAGGAAATATTAAAATAAAAAAAACATACATAAAAAAAAATTAAGTAGCGCACCATATTATGTATATCACCCGTGTGCGTGAATCACTTTACCCGCAGTATTTTATAATAGGAAGGACAATAACTAAAGTGAAAGTATTTTTTTTCGCGATTGTTTATTAATATCCATATTATAGATAATCAATAACAACATTAACATTTGCTAATCATTATAATATTTATTTACGTCTCCTGCAATATTTCAAAAAGTACAAATGCCACATTATTGCTATTATATCCAAATAAGCAATGTATCAATAGATAATTAGACCAGGCCACATGAAGCTAGGCCAGTCGTGGTACAGGTGCACAATGTGTGACTGTAAACGCCACAGGTTATTGGTTCGATTCCCATTCGAGGTAATGAAATATTTAATATTTTCACTTCTTGGCGCTGGTGTCGAGGCAAAGCGCGGCGTTGAGTTCCGCCACTCAACACGCAGTGCCTCCAGAATTTCCCTAGCATAGAGCTGATTTAATTTAATCAATGGGTCATCCGTATAGATGCATAAGCAGCGAAAATCTTTACACACACGTTGTGGTGTTTTTTCACATGTTGCAAATTTAAACGTATTTTGAATTCTGTACTAATCCACAATAATATGCAATTATACTTATAAATCCCAACGACGCCTAGGATATCAATAACTATAAGATACAGAAATTAAGAAATTAAAGATAAAGAAAGAACATATTAATTCAATTGCGAATTGTTAGACTCTATTGAATGTTTTTTTAGTGTTTTTATAATAACCATATATAAATATTTATATAATAGTTGTTAAAAAAACCAACAGGAAAATTATACTGTTTGGAAATACCCAATCTGCAGTAATCTCATCAATTATGTAAAAACGGTGTAAAAATACTAAAATTAATTACCTACATACTTTTAAAGCTTTAAACATTTTAAAGTACTTAAAAATAATTTCTATACATATATGATTTTACGGAATGCTTATATATACTTTTATTTTTATGAAAGCTGAATTTTAATCAAAGTCTGTTTGTCATATATCTATAGTCAAATATCACCTAAAAGCGTGTCGATATATTCCTGACAAATTATTTAAAAGAGTTAATTATATTACCTGTCTAATAGTAAGTGGGTACGTGATTTCAAAATAACAATGTATGAAATATCACAAGTTACAAACAAGAGCTAAAATTTAAGTAACTAGTACTGTCCTGCCCGTAGCAGGGTAGTGAGAGGGAACTTGGGAACCTAGTGTTAAGGCTCTCCGTTTTCCATTAAGATCCCACCTTCTTTCGGTAATCTACTTTTCTACCGATTTCTTGACGCATTATGTGTAGAATGATGGAACCCAACGATGCGCGTTCCCAGAGCGAGGAAATCAAAATATTACTCGTAAATATATCATACCCTTGAGTTGGAATTGAACTCTCAACCGTCGTGTTTACAATCCCTTGTGGCCCTGCGCCACTACGGCCTCAATAATTTGTATTAAAATTTACTAAAAAATAAAATCTTAACAAATTATAGAAATGGCTTTTTCAATGTAAATATATTATTGAATTAATAAAATATGTCAGTGACGGGGTCGGTAGAGAAGTTACTGACTCATATCTTTCCAGAAAGAGTGAAAATATTACCATGAAAATGCAGCTTTACAAGTCAAACATATAATGAGATGAATAAAATTATTTCATAGCGATACAAATGGACGATAATTCTTTTGAAACAAATGAAAATTATCAGCCGGAAGGTGTGTTCTGCGTAAAGCACTCCATAAATAAGGTATTAATGCTCGTACATATATGTAGGTACAATTAAAATATGAAAATCAAAATTTATCTAATCTGTTATTTTTTTGTACCTTAGTTAGAGTTTTGGGTAAAAAAAAACAGGTTTATCATTTTTTTTAATTTCTAAAAAAATACAATTTCCGTATATAAACAAATAAAAAGTTTTTTTTTACATAAGCTTAACTGTAATATTATTTATTAGCCAGATATTTAATTATAATTACATCGTGTTTAACCGGTTACCGCTACTACTGGTAATATTAACAAAAGAATGACATGGTCTATGACTGTAGTTAGTAACCCAAAGCCTTTTGCGCACGCGGCCGTGCGAAGTAGCGTCGGTTGTTTGTCACTTAGAGGTTCTTTCGATACATTTATTTGAGACGATAAATGTGTTAAATATATATATCAATAGTGCCAAATTTTGAACAGGTTTGTTGATAATTTTTCTATACTTTTGTTGTATATTTGGCATAAGATTTTAAGGCGTTGTTCCCAAAGAAAAATAGTAATGTTGCCAATTTAAGTAATCTATTAAATTTCATAACATAATATATTTAAAAAAATAGCTTATTTTGTGGAAAACGTCATTGAAACGTCAAAATATCATTTAATCTGGGCAATTATTAGCCAAAGCCATTGTGTTAAGCCATTGTACGTCTATCAAACAAAACAATAGATTAATTTCAAATTCTACTCAGGAGCCATTGCAGCAACTTTACAATAGATATCTGATAAATAGCAAAACAATGAGAACTTTACTGTTTTTTTAATCATGCAAAATGTTTTAATTGTAAATATCTATTTCTATTAATGTTTAGATTTGCTCTCGATTGTTTCTCTTCAATCAATTATAATATATTTATATTAAACGGTTATAATTAAATATTATAAAAGATAATAAAAAAATCTAACTATTTTAATGAATCATTTCTCTATTAATTATGTATTTGATGAGTTTTAGAAGAATCGATTTCGAATAATATATACGAATAGTATAAATTGTGATATTTGAAATAGAAATCACCAAATAATTAAACCTTTTGAAAATATTCTTTAAGGGTACTTAAGCGTTTTTTTTATAACGGTTTAAAGTGCCTGCGTTGTAAGTGGCGGTATTTGATCAGGAAATGAACCAACAACCTATCGCTTTTATAGTCACTGGGCGACTGGACGACTGGCCTCATGTACCTATAAAAATCAAAAATAAATAAAAGTATATCTACTTTAATATCTTTGTAAATACTTTTTTCTTTGTAATAAGTTGTCAATTGAACTGTCAAAAACAATTTTAAGGTAAACTATTGCAAACTGGCAAATGATTAAGGTTAAGATCGACTTAAGAGTTCTTCGAGAATAATAACTTTGTAATCACAAGCTTAGTACAACGCCTGTTAAATATTCCTAACAATTTCTTATTTCGTAAAGGTTATTACAAATCTAAATTTTAATATTATGTTGTTTTTTAGAAATGGGTTTATACGTATATTTTATTAATTTATTTATTAAAAGTTGATACCATGGCATGTGAGAAACTTTTCATTATTCACGATTTTCGTTGGTTCGATGGGTTGGATAGAATGTGTGGCGTTTATTTCCGGGAAATGCAATATTCTACAGTAATTGCAAGTGGAACATGGAATGATATATTGCAAGTCTCTATCTTTTTTTCTATAGCTTCACGCTGTATCCCAAACATAGACAGAAAAGACTTGGGAATCTATTAATAGGAAACTCCGTTCCCCATTAAGACACTTCCGTTCTTCACTTTTCGCAATATTCTTGAAGGAAGGAACTCAACGCCGCTTTTGCCTCGTTACTAGAACGAGTACCTTGAGTGGGAATTGAACCAACAAACGTCGCATTTATAGTCGCACAATTATGGACCTACGCCACGACGGCCTCGATCTACCTTACAAAATACATCACATGCTTAGAGAAAATAAAAAAATATTATATGACGATTATGTCTAAATTTTAAAGGTAGTAGAGACTGAAGCAATAGCTTTTTAGCAAGCAAAAACTATTTAACCAAAACGTTAGTTTAATAGTTAAACAATTAAGGCTTGCGTAAATGTGAAGAAGCATTCGCAATAGCAGATATGAAACGAGCGCAATTACATATAAATTATATAGGTGTAGCCCATAGCTACGTATTTCATTCATACGCGAATATAATTATAAATTCATTTTGAAACAAAATTATGAGATGTATAAAATTAAAGCGATAACTGTTGGCTTTAAAAATAATTAGTTTTCATTAATGGTACGAGAATTGCACGAAAAATAATTTTTGATTATTAAAAAAAATGTTTTTATTAAGTAAAAATGTCAAAATATTCTAACTATTTAATTAATAATTACTTTTTTTTACTTTTAGCTATCGTTTCTCACAATACAATTTCAGAACTCTACAATTTATAAGAAACAGAGTAATGACTCTTCATTTTGCGCTTATTTATCATAGAAAGCACCTGTTTTCCTTAGCGTAATATTAAATAAGCTCGGTGTCTATGCCATATAGATAGAAATAGTGCTAAGTTATCACAAACACTATACGTATTGATGACCAAAAGTGACAAGGTGACAACCAATAAGCTGCTCCAGATCCTACAAGGATCTATAATAGAGAGCTCTTTTTATATTTATTTTATACAAATACCCGCAAGATTATTAATGAAGTCGAAAATAAGGAAACTATATTAAAACGTCTATATTTATAGCAGGCCCGTAATTGAAATATTATATTGTTATCAAAAATAATATTTACATAATATAATGAAATGATGGTACATTTATTGTAATTCAATTTTATCTTTTCAGTCGAGATGAGACAATCAACTCCGTTGCTGCTTCTGGCGGTATTCATTTCATATACTCACACAGTAAGTATTATTCTTATATTTTTGACAGCATTATAACATACATAAAACTTGTCTTGTAATTATTATAGCTTCAAATCCAACTCGAGGTTACATTATTTATTCCTCCTCTAAGTATGGCGTCGCCAAAAGTGGCGTTAAATTCACCACTCAACCAGTAATGTATTTATTTGACCGTAGTCAAGCAAAGTCAGCTTCACGCTATATCCCGCACACAGCAGGGTAGGCAGAGGGAACCTAGTATTAAGACAATTCGTTCCCCACTTTCCGCCGAATTCTGAAGGCATTGCGTGTTGAGTGGCGGAACTCAACGCCGCTCTTTGCGACACCAGAGCGAAGAAATGAAAATATAAATGTAAATAAATATTTTATTTCCTCGAGTGGGGATCGAACCCACAACCGTCACGTTACAGTCCCACCCCTGTGCCGCCGCGCCAAAGATAAAAATCTACACTGTTTGTACTATGTCTAAATAAAGTTTGAGTTTAACTAAGTGGAAGCTGAATCTTTATGGTATAAGCCACGTATCCAATTTCATATAACTTTATACCTCAGTAATTTATTTTTTGTATGATTCAGAGATATAATTTACGACAGCTAATTAATGAGGAATTCCTGGTATAAAGATATTATAATTATTAAATGATTCACATTCACCAGAGGCAGAGGTGTTTATTATAGAGAATTTTATATTAAATTTATATAAAGTAATAAGTGTAAACACGAAAGAGTAATAAAATTTAGCAAAAACACTGGTATAACGAGTTGGATTATTAGTTGAACGTGAACTTGAAACGCTGAATTTTTAATTATTAAAGGCGTATCTAGAAAGATAATGTGATTGTTTTTTATCTTTAGTTATTAACAAAACATATTATATTATGTCACCGAAGTGACAAGTCCGTCCCTGATTTTTATTATCATCACATTATATATATTCTGTGCTATGTAGCGTAACACAACAATTCAGTACAAAAGTATAGGTGTTGTATAGCAGTATTGTTTTTTTAGCTTTTCATTATATCCCGGATATAGTAAGATGAGCAGAGTTTTAAGACACTCCGATCCCCAATTTTCCAAATATTGATATATCAACGTCGCGCTTAGCCCTTTTACTAGAGCGAGGAAATGAAAATAATCAATTCCCTAAGTGGGAATCAAACCTTCAACTGTCACGTTTAGACGTTTCACCGCTCAATTGGCCTTTTTAAAGCTATTTTTATAAAAATACATTCTCTTGATATAAAGATATAATATTTAATTAACATTGTCACTTTATGTTCCTATAATATCACTATATAGCATATTGGCTAACATAAAAATAACTCTCGCAAATAGTAATGGTTTTTAGTTGACGTCACGAGCTAAATTGTTATTTAAATGTTGACTGGCAAAGCTCCGTCTCGTTTATATTTTTTAATATTTTGTTTTCTTTATGCTTAAAGTATCTTTATAAGATGGAAAATTTAAAAAATATATTGTTATTTAATTGATCTTTTACTTTATTAGTAAGTGATTGTAAATAATAAATCGATTCATAAACATAATTTTGTTACACTTGCACATTTATAAAAAAAATATTGTTATAAAGGTAACTGCAAAGAGGAAACCAATTTAATGTCGTTAAGGCTACGTACGACATAGAAGGGAGGTGCTTTTAATTAAGAAACTTCAACTAATAGACGCTTTGCTACAATTACTCTTGTAAAATCAGCTTCACGCTGTATTCCGCATAACCTAGTATTAAAATACTCCGTTCCTCAATTTCCTCCGAATTTTTCGAGTTATTGCGTGTTAAGTGGCGGAACTCAATACCAGCCTTTTTGCCATGGTGCCAGAGCGAAGAAATGAAAAATGAATATCCCTCGAGTGGGGATCAAACCCATAAGCGTTGCGTTACATTCACGCCCTTGTGCCCCTGCGCTACTACGGGCTCATTCGTCATTACTCTTGTATTCGTCAGGAAAATTTCATATAATATTAGAATTTGAGTTATACGGATTATTATATTAAAATACATTCTGGTTTAGAATATTTAAATATAAAATGTTCAAGACAATGACGACATTGACCAAATATTTAAAATTTTAAATCACGTATTTTAGTAAACTGCGATTGAATATTTGGACAGGCAAGGAGTACTTTATACAAGAAAACAAATAGACCATTATCATTTATTTGAAGTTCCAACTGATTATCTATACTAATATAATAAAGCGGAAGAGTTTGTATGTTTGTTTGTTTGTTTGTTTGTTTGAACGCTAAGATCTCTGGGTCTACTGGTCCGATTTACTTTGTTTTTGTTTTGTATGATAGCTGCATTCTTCAGAAGTGCTATAGACTATATAACATTACATTACACATATAAACTAATATATTTTAAAGTACTTTCTAATTTGACATGCAATTTTTTCTGCCATGTTAATAACAACCGTCGCGTCGCTACACAACCGTTACCGCGACATTTTGATATTCATCCTTATGAAAATAAATATTATAGTCACTTTTAGCATTTCATCTAGATTGAAATTATAGTTTACTGTGTAACATAGTAATAAATAATTAAAGACATGTCACTGATTCGAAATGACCTAGCCTACGGGCGGCACAGTATGACCGACGTGAAAATATTCTTATAGTTCAAGCAGGCGTAGCCGCGTCCGGGTCCACTAGTGTAAATATATGTATATTGACATAGACATAAGAAATTGACTGTTGACTATTTTTTATTGGTACTTTTTACGTGTGTGAGGTTTTGTATCCGTAATTTATTTACTTTAAATTAAGCTATAACTTTTGATATCGAAATATTGAAATGAGTTTATTCATCAAAAGTATTCAGCGCTTTGATCTGAAACGTATTATGTAAGTATTTTATCTGCTGCCAGGAAAGACTACCTTATCCTTAGCCACCATATATATATACTAACTGATTGATATATCTATAATATTGGTAAATATAATAGGTTCCCTCTGCCTACCCTGCTGTGTGCAGGATACAACGTGAAGCTGATTTATTTCTTATTTATCAGTTTTCTCAAAGTTACTTATAGCTTTGTAAATTTGCATGCTTAAGACAACTTTATTTACAAAACAGATACGGCTGTGGGTTCGATTTTCTCTCGAGGCAATTATTTATTTCATTTTGTCGTCCTGGTAAGACTACTTGTCTTACCATGCCTCATTGATTTCCACTATCCAATACACAACGTATCGAATTCGCACAGAAAGACCGAGACGACAAGTATAGAGTGCCTTGATCTTGTTCTTCCTGCTGGACTGCTATATGCTGTGAAACTTTATGTTAAGCCTTTCAGTCTGTTTATTAAGTTTCAGTGAAATTTACGTGATTGACATGCAAATATTGAGTTTTTTAGAAAAAAAACCCTCATATTTCGTGTGAAACAATATTATTTTTTCTAGTTTA
>JAEBDU010004739.1:0-10064 GCA_016802625.1 Heliconius numata | reverse complement strand
TTCATCTTGACAGAAAGCCTCGCTTATTACCTGGTAATAATGTTTTTGTATGATATCAGCTAAATAAACGCGGCTTCGCCCGCTTAAAGTTTTTGTTATGTTATAGTCAAATTATACATAATCTATAGATAACTTGTGGCTTATGTGTATAGTATAAAAATTCATTTAAATCCAGTAAAGTCGTTTTTGTGTGAAACTGGAACAATCATCCATCCTCACAAACTTTCACATTTATAATGTTACTAGCGACCCCCTTGCGGCTTCGCCCGCTTTAACTACTGGATTATTCATATAATGTATATTTGCAAAGCACTTACGATAATGTGAAAATTAATTAAACCCTAATGCAACCCGCAGTTTCGTAGTTTCAATTAGGATTCAATAAGGATTTTCCAATTGTTTTACACAGCAAGAATTTTTTAGTAGGTACCGTAATTTTAAATCTGTGCTACTAATCTTTTCAAGTACTTATTAAAATATATTTAAATGACTATTTTTAGATAATTAAATGACTATTTTTAGATAGTTAAATGACTATTTTTAAACGGAAGAAATTATAAACAAAAGCCCACCTACTAATAACTACTACAAAAAATATGAAACCAAATGTATCGCGCTGAAATAATACATTCATCTCCAATTATCCAATACGTGCAAACGCATCTAAATCTTCGTTGCTATAGAGGCAGGCGGGTTTTTTTTTTCGAGCTTGTGGTTAATGCTGAAGAGGGTATTCTGTCCCTAATGAAAAGCAAGCACTATGTAGCTGCCTGTGAGGAAAATAGAATGCATCGGCCGGGAATCGAACACGGGCCGCCCGCGTGGCAGGCGAGCATTCTACCACTGAACCACCGATGCGTCTAAGGCAGGCGGGCGCGGCGGACGCATGGCGAGTGGCGAGCCGTTTCGCAGCAAGGATTTTTTGATATTGTAACAACTTCTAAAGTACTTATTAAAATGAAAAACAGTAAAAGACAGTTTTGATCTACATTAAATGGCCAACGTAACTAATATACTTATTTATATGCTGAGAGTAAGGGATAAGTGAAACTTGACTCGATACAATTTATGTGTGAACGGCGTAATGTGTTAACAATTAAATGCGTTTTTCTCTAAAACTATTCGCAATTTCGAAATAGTGTAAAAAGCAAATTTTATCTTCGTTTAACGTAGAAATTTAATAAAGTATTTTAAAGGATAAGGATTAATACCATTATGGAAAAATATCCCTCACAATAAAAAATATATTGAAATTACAATTTTTAGACAGAAATATGATCAGTACACGTTATCCTTAAAAGATAAAAATATGCTGTCGCGGACTTTTTTGTAGATCTTATTAAGAAGAACAATACTCCAGTACATTATTTTCATGTAGTACTTACCATTAAAGCAGCGCATGCGCGAAAGTGTCTCAATGGGTAGGACTTTAGACACATTTATCGTATTTATGTTAATTTACATAAGAATGTACAAATAATAAACTATATATAAACCTTCCCTGAGAAATACTCGACCTAATGGTGAAAACCGCATAAAAATCCGTTGGGTGGTTTAGAAGAAGAAGAGTTAGAAAGTTCAGACAGACACAAAAATCGACTTTGTTTTATAAGATATAGGATAGGATATTCTATGAATGCAAATAGCCTGAGCATCGGAAAACTCCAAGTCATAAAATCGTCTGCTTGCTTTATACTGTTATAGATATTGAAAATTTCAAAACTAATATAAAGGTTAATGTTCTAAAGGTAGTAAAAGTAGTACGTGACTTGTCGTCTATAGAATCGCACTTTCTAGTTCAGTTTTTACATCATTTCTACCTTAGTGACCAAATATGTCGTAGTTGTTAATTTGGTAAGTAGCTGACTTTCCACAATATGTACAGTGGAAGTGCCCTAGTACCACAACGTAGAAATGAGAATATTAAATCATTACTCCCAATGAGAATCGAACCGACAACCATCGCGTTACAGTCACAGGCTTATGTTCGTACACCACAACGCGCGACGGCCTCACAATATGTCAATGGGTGCAATTTCCACTAAGGACGATCGTTAAGTTATTCACTCTTCCTGGTAACAAGACAAACAGCAGACTATCTTAAAAGTAATTTCCAAGACTTACCCTGACCTGTGCGGGATAAAGCGAGATGTTAAAAAATATATAGTTTAAAAAAAACCAGCAATCTATTATACTATTCTATACGTAAGCTCCCATTTCCAATACAACGTTGTATATACATCCGTACTGCGCAAACACGCTTCGTTAAAGAAGTCGAACGTAAACTGTCCACTGGCGTGATGTCAACCGAGCGCTTTGTGTTTCCTACTAAAATATTGGCAGACGGAAATTCGTTTCGGCAAATCTTAGTTAGTTTAGATATCATTGTGGTGAAGGTGGAAAAATAAATTGATTGTGAGTTTGATTCCTATTCGGGGAAATATTTTTTTCTATACTACTCTATATCTAGGTACTAAATATTTTTATAAGGCTTAAATTTATTTGGTTCAACGCCCTAATCTCAGATTCGATGTAAAAAAATATTTTTGTATGAAATAATCCATTTGTTGAGAAAGGTTATACTGCAACAATTGATTTTAAGTGGCGAACTGTACCTACGGTCAGAGTTACCTTGTTTTCATTTCACCATGCGGTAGAAACTGTAGATACAAGCTAGTTCTATACGAGTATATACTTGATGTAAATTTAGCTTCAATTTTTGAGTTTCTACATACATTTTCTACGTTATTTTCGATAAACTTTCAATATTTCATGCTAAATTCCTTAGGGTGTAGCGTCAGTGATCGTCTTTCATGTATTTTAGTATTTTTAGGGCAAACAAAATTTTGCAAGTAAAATACATCTTCTATGTTCAATTTGAAGTTAAAAAGCTTCACGCTATATCCCGCAGATGAAAAAAACTATGAAGAGATCAAGATACTCCTTTCCATTAAGACACTTCCGTTTCTCAGTTTCCGCCGAATTCTCGAGGCTTTGCTTGTTGATTACGACCACATTACTAAAGTAAAGAAGGCCATGATGGCCTGAATACTTGAAATAATTACAAAATATGTATAATATTTCCAAATTTATTACTCTCCAGTACACCCAGAATCGTTCTCTACTCACTAATTATACAAATAACAAACTAATCTAAAGCAGTCACTGGCACAGTTCCATATTTCAAATTAAAAAGTAACGCGCAAAAAGGCAAAGAGAGCTCACTGCGCGATCAACACACTGAAACACTTCAACTTTAAGTGGAGCTGAAATGAAAATTGATTGAGTTTTAAACTTTGTCGAGCTACTTGCTGTAGGCTTGCAGTTAGCCTTTGAGTATGACCGCTGGGATAAGATTTAATTAGAATTTTTAAATAAATAAAAAAGAAGGTTGTCGGTAAAGGGGCACAAACGTGCGTAGTGGTTGTAGGTTCAATTTTCTTTCAGGGGAATGAAATATTTAATATTTTTATTTGGTCGTTCTGGTAACGATGCAAACTGTACGTAGTATCTAAACATTACGTTCTCTCTGCATGCCCCGGGTTAAAACACTCTGTCGCTCACTTGTCAATAGTTTGAAATCCATATAAATATACCCATAACTGCATATATATTCTAACGTTCGTAACTAAATGGGAAAAACTTGAAATCTCACGTTCGGCGGCGTCGAGCTTTGTGACACACCACTTGAGCGGTATAGAAAATTGAATGAAACATGTGATCGACAGAAATTGAGCGTGTCGGTTGTGTTCGTCGCACAGTCGTGCCACTGGAGGTTTTCTACGAGATAGCTTTAATGACTGTGTAAGCGTTTTAGTTTATAGTTGAAAATTTGAATTTTTGTAGGTATTTTTTTCGTATTTACGTTTTTACTGTTATTTGCTGGAGTGGCAGAGAGAAATTAGTGGTTTGTTTCTTTGTTTTCCAATTTAAATTTATTTTGAAGATAATTCAAATGAATAATTCAGGGGAAAGTGGGGAATGATGTGTTTTAACACTATGTTTTCATTGCCTACTCTACTATATGCGGGATACAGCGTAAAGCTTATGTATTTACTTTTATTTAAAGTAAATAAATAAGCTAAGCTAGCTAAGTTTGTAAAGAAGTGACGAAAAAATCCAAACTATGAATCCAAATGAAAAATTGTACTGAATGCTCAAAAAGTCTAAACGACGTTAAATGACTTATTCCCAATCTATCCTACAATAATGTCATAGCTTGTCAGCTCTGTCTTATTAAAAGTTAAAAAAAAAACAACGTAAAAACTAATTTCCCCACTTAAATACACCGGCGAGGTCAAGCAGAATCAATTAAAATGGACTTAAACTCAGAATCTGGAGCACGTTGTAGACAATGTATTTAAGTGGGAGTTAGGTAACTAACGGGAATACCAGCCTAGATCCACAAGTAGCGAAAGTTTTAAATTCAATCAATTTCTAGTTCTACAAACCTATTCAAAGTTGGAAATATTTCACAGCGTTGTTAGTCGTTCTAAGTTTAGTTTAGTTTTTAGTTTATTTCTTTGTGACTTAGAATAGAGCACTAACTAACGTTTTCTATGTATCTTTAAATAAGAACACCAGTCGTGGCGCAGGGATAACGGAATGTGTTAACACTAGTTCTCAAGTTCCCTCTGCCTATCCTACTATATAAAGGATACAGAGGGAAGCTAAAAAAAAGTTTGTTTTATTGAACATACTAATCTCGAAACCTACTGGCTACCTTTAATCATGTTTTTTTTATTTTAGATCGTCAATTTAAGGTTTCTCGAATGTTAATTTCTTGGGTGAGCAAATAGGCCAATCTGCAGATAAAACCTAGTATTTTATAATCACCTACACCAGTTATGAACATCACACCACAACAATATATACCAAAAATCAACAATAAATTAAAACTGATTTGTACACAAGTAGTATTTATTTAAATATCTGTCCAATTTACACTCAATACAAAACGCAGCGACTAAATGACCCGTCAGCAACTATAAACTGAACGCAGGCAAATGAACTGTGATTAATATTGTAATGAAGCGGAAATATTTTCATTATCAGCCCATTTAACTATACGCTCTCTTTTAACTGATATGTGTTGGTTGTGGGTTCTACTACATTTATTTTTAACTAGTGTCTGCACGTGGTTTTATTCACTAACCTAATATGTTTGTATTATCACACCTATATTTCAATTCCTTATAATATGTATCAGTGATAACACATGTGTTTTAAATGTCATCAGAAGGTATCATTCTAATAAGGTATTTGGTATCAAAAGCGCGGGTCAGCATGATACGAAAAAAATATATAATCAAAAAATGTGAATTAAAACGTTAGAAGCGATCGATGCCTTAAAAGAATTTCTAATCCAAAATCAATCAAAACAGCGAGAAATAAAAAGGTTTAGAGAAAGCCTTTGACGAAGGTCAAACTGTTGATAGATAATACAACGATCGTCTATGAAAATAGAAAAGTATTTGATTCTAGCGTAAAAACGTTTGTAATCACATATATTTTTCTTTAAGTTGTCGAATTTCCTATTGTATAAAAGGAAGGCAGAAAAACGTAGATAAATGTTTTAATAATTATGTAAAATATACATTTATAAATATATATATATATATATAGTAGAGCAGCTAAACTTCTGAGACCAGTCGTGGCGTAGAAACGTAAGCGTGCAACTGTAAACGAGACAGGTATGGGAATTCGATTCCCACTCGAGAAAATTATTAATTTAATATTTTTATTAACTCGCTCTGGTACCGAGGAAAAGTACGGCGTTGAATTCCAGCACTCAATACACAGTAGGTAACCTCCAGAATTCCGCAGAATATAGTGATCAGAAGTGTCTTAATGGGAACGGAATATCTTGAGACTGGGTTCCCTCTATTCCTTTCCCTAAATAAAAAAAATATTAAAAAAATACTATGAAAAATGAAGAAGAAATACGTAACAAAAGTTATTCAGTGTGTTGAGCATTTTTCTTTGGCATACATAAATCAAAGGTTTGAAATATCTGAAGTGAAAATCTAAAGAACAGATACGATAGACGAAACGACGGGTCCCAAATTTATATAATAAAGGAAAAAAAAAATTACTTTAAAATCTTGTTCAGAGTATCCATGCTACCGGCAATCTGTATTCTAAGCATTACCTAGGTATTATAGGATATCGGATTATATTAATTGCCGGAAATATCCATATTTTATATTTTTTCTGTAGAGATATGCGGCTGTCGTACTGACTGTAAGCTCGATCCCCTTTCATGAGAATGAATTATTTTTATTTTCTCGCCCCAGCAACAATTTGCGCGGCGTTAAATTCCGCCACTCAACACGCAATGTTTCGAAAATTTACGGGGAACGGGGAATTTATAAGAACACAAGCTACGAGTACCTCTTCATGGTTTGAGACTCTTGAAAAGAGAACAGAGAAAAGCAAGCAGCATAGAAGCATTTTTACTATTTTATATTGTCCATATAAACAATATTAAAACGTAATAGCAAACTTATTATTTACCAAATTATCACACAACACGATTGAATATCAATACAAATATTTTATAACAAAACAATCCATTAATTATATTAGTCTCTTATTTATGTCACCTGAATAACACTGTAGTATGAAAATTTTATATAACATAATATATACAGATTTCGAATTTTCGAAGCAAAATATTAGGGGATGAAAAGTTTTAGGGTACGTTATTGGTCCGGTAATTAAAACTTATATTGTAAACCATACGATTACCAAAAACTAACGCCGAATCAAGATGAATTGTCTAAGTTTTAATTGCTTCAGTGGACCAGTGTGTAACGGTATTAACTCGATACATGGCGTTAGCGTTATTTATGAGGTCGCATTTAAAAAGGTTAAATATTATATGAGATTTTATTTTTTATTTTTGCTTTATTAATGTATTATCTTATTTCTTTTTTGTATGTTTAAGCGACGATTGTGGGTTGGATTCTCATTCGGTGAAATAAATTATCTCTTTAGCAACAAGACCAAGCGCTGTGTTGAGTTTCACCAATCCGTCTCCAAAATTGGGAGGAAAGTACGTTCCCTCTACCTGTACTATCCTATATGGAAGATACAGGGTGATGCAATTTTTGTTTTTTTTATCACTAAATATTTGTTAATTTGCGGGGATTTCTCTATTTTCTGTTTGACAACTCTACACTTCGGCGTACCACACCATGGCAATGAAAAGAATTTTAATATAAAATATTCGGGGATCGACCCCAGGACCACCACGAACACCTTCAGCTATAATATAACAACCACTCCAAGGTGGCCTCAAATTTAACGTCTATATTAACTAATTGTAGTATAGAAATTCCAAGTAATATTAGAAAGTTCGGTTTAATAGAGGCACTGAAAATTAATAGGCTATCAACATTACAATTACGGTTAATAGTTCTATCACTTTATATTTATTTAGATAGTTGATTGAATTTAGATTTAGTTATTCACATTCAATTTAGAATTTATTGATTTAATTAATATTTTAAAATTTATGTGTTATGTAGGTGTAATTAAATGTAGTACGAGTGTCGATTATGACATAAGCATAAAATAAAAGCGGTAAAAACTAAAGATCGTCGTGGTGTAGGAGTACAAGCTTGTGACATTGTGGATTCGATTCCTACTCAATAAAATGAAATACTTAATATTTCTAATTTCCTCGCTCTGGTAACGAGGCAAAGGGTGGCGTTGAGTTCCGCCACTCAACACGCAATACTTCCAGACTTCGACAGAAAGTGAAGAACAGACTACCTAACACTAGGCTTCCTATGCATATCCTGCTAAAGGCGGGATACAGCGTTTAGCTGAAAAAAAAAGAACATAAAAAGGCAAAGTCAGAAAAAATCATTAGTTATATCATATTTTTATAACAGAAGCTTGATTTCAATACGCATATGGCCCTCATGGCGTATTTCCGCGGCCGGCATCATGAATTTCATCCAAGTTAATGGATTGTATTTAATCTTGCAATGAATAGGAACCGTTTTTACTGTCGAGTATTGTTTTCAATTTGTATTTTATATGTGTTGCCGGACTTTTTACATATTATTATTAAATGCCTCACATTTTCCTGTTTATAATAATAGGTTTCAGTAAAATAAAACAAAATAATTAATTGTAATATAAGTTTCTACGTACGAGTATCTTGTATCGACGCCTAGTTGCTAAAGAAATTATTTATATGTAATTATTTATTTTTCTTCAAGCTTTAGAAGACAGGGTGTGGTGTTAGGTTTCGTGACTATTATAGTATTCTCAAATCGTAAGCTTCGCACTCTATAACGCATAATATATGAGTGTAGGCGGAGAGAACTTAATGTGAAGAGCCCCTTTCCGCGCAATTTTCGAGACATTGTTTTCGAGTAGCGGAACTCAAACCACGCTTTGTTTTGTGAACGAAGCGGGGAATCGAACCCACAATCGTAGCGTTTAGTCAGACGCTGTGTTGCTAAGACTTGTCGATTGAATGTAATGTAAATAAAATAATTGAAATGTTAAAAACATAGTATATGTTAAAAACATAGTATAAATGCAAAATGCCTCAAACGAAATGTAATCTGCACTCAATTTAGAGGTGCATTCCTTTATCCAAAACCAATATAAGCTCATTTAAGCACACAATGTACAGTAGTTCATATACAAGTAGTATATCTAGATGCTCCTCGTGCTTACGTTCACCTGAGTTCAATTTGTTTATCTGTTTAATCAAGGATGCCACAGTGTATTAATTTAGGTGGTAGCAAAGTATTGTTTTATTTATTTTATTTGCAACTTATTTTATTTAAAATGTCGTTGTCGTGTCAATTATGAAGTTATTTGTGAACGGTTTCCTCCTATGTGGAAGAGAGAAGAGAGAATATTATTGCAGCAGTGGCAGACAGGCCCCTCCCCTACACTCTCTTATCTAACTTATCTAACTTATTTAATTTACTTATCTAACAAATTTTTTTTAAAAGATTATTTATTACCCTTAAGAAAGAAAATTACTTAATATAATTATCTTAGGTAGGTTATCCCTAATCTACCTAATGTCAGGGAAGTAAAAACTAAGTGTCGGGGAGGATGCTAAATATCAACTTTTTAACTCTTAGTAACGTTATTTAAAACACTAAGTTTTAAATGGACAACATTATTTTCACCAATTTTAAGACCTTACTCTTTTATAATACATTTTCATGATTAAAATGGAAATTGAGTAATTTTCTCTGTGAACGCTATGTTCAACAAAAAGCCTAAGTAAAGTTAAATAAAAAATCTAAACAAACAATTTTTAGACTTCATATGCTTCTATATTGGACCTTTTAAATGAAGTTTTAAAAGGCAGTAGGTCAGTGCCGGTTTCATAATCTGCGCATTTCATTAGTTAATTTAAGAGTAAAATCTAGCTTTATTAAAAAGTGATTATAGTAAAAATACCTAATAGTGTACGTTGGTTTTAGGTTCGATCCTTATTTTTTTCTGTTTCACGTAGTATCTCATAGATAGCAGGGTAGGCATAGGGAACCTAGTGTTAAGACACTCTGTCCCCCGCTTCCTATCGAATTCTGGACGCAAAGCTTGTTCAGTGGCGGAACTCAACGCCGCACTTTGCCTCGTTATCAGAGCGATGAAATTGAAAATAGGTTATTTAATTTTTTGGAGTAGAAATCAAAGTAGTAATAATTGTATCAACTGAAAGATAATTGCCACGTGATTAATTTGGTTGAATTGGAGTTTCATTTTAAGTGTGTTAATATTCTAGTGTTAAGATACTCCACTCTCGCCCAATTTTCGAGACATTATGTGTTGAATGACGTAACATAACGCTGCACTTTGTCTTGTTACCAGAGTGAAAAATAATTTATTCCACAAATACATAGATGAATCGTCATGCGTTTGGGTGCTGCCAGAACAGAAATACGGAAGACATGTCAAACTTATAACATGCCTGTTTGAGTCGGTGATTAAATGAGGCTATTGGGGATAAATGATTAGTAACTGAACACTAGATTTCTCCCCACCAAGTAATATCATTGATCAATATTTGGTTATACTAT
>JAEBDU010004737.1:0-18688 GCA_016802625.1 Heliconius numata | reverse complement strand
TGTTTGGTTATCTGGCGCGTAAACAAACAGAGCAGATGGTTTTCCAACACGGGAACAGGCAACATACAATAGACCATGCGAGAAACATGAGTTTTCTATATTAATATCACAAACACTTAAGAACTGCCCCTGGGATTTGTTTATAGTCATTGCGAAAGCAAGCCGTACTGGAAACTGTAGTCTTTTAAGCTCGAAGCTGAGTATGTCAGTCGAAATCATTGAGATGCGGGGTATCAAAACGTCTTCTTCTTTATACTTTCCTTTCAATATGATTGTTTCTATTACGTTATTCATTATTTTTTTATCGCTAATCGTGTGCCGTTACAAAGTTTCAGTTGGTTAATATTCCACAACATTATAACTACACATTCAAGATTTAATTGAAGGTTGTGAGGCGACAATCCTGGCAAATCAAGTGAATTAAAAAATTCCGGTGGATAGTTCACGACATCATCTTCATTAGTTGCCGTATCAACTGACTTATGTGTCCTTATTTTGCCAGGAATGCCATCTAGAAAATTTATATTTAATTCATTTATATCAGTGTGTTTGGCAGCCAGTAAAGCTCTTTCGCTCAACCAATTATGGAATAAATAATCAGCAACATTTCAGCAACATTTGGAAGCACTTTATGAATGAGTTCATCTTTTGATTACGTTAACTGACAAAAACGATCAGGAAAGGTGATGCAGCCAGTCAGTGCATATATAGGAAGTTTTTCATTACCAATATCAATGAGTTGTTTAGAGAATATGTCTCCAGATTGATCATTTTGCAACATGACACGCATATTCTTGCTTAAATGTAATACCTTGACATGTTTCCACAATTTGGAGGACTTTAAACATGAATTCAGTCATCGGTTTGCATTGAACGTGGAATTACTGGCAATCCTCCTCCTGATAATAAAATCATTGCGCCACCAAATTGCAATATTGGCAAACTGAGTTCATAGGTCCAATAGCAACACAGCTGTAGGCACTGCTGACATCAATTGATATATCGTAACAAAAAGCACCTCGATTCAAATTTGCACCATTTTCAGACAACTGTCGTGCATATTTTCATTGCGATCTTCACGTTCTGGGTAGTACGATTAGATTCTTCTGCCTAAATTTTCCACCGCCTTATAGAAGGCATATTTAGTAAGTCACAAATACACAACACTTTATTAATATTATAGAAATTTGTGGCTTTTAGATTTAATAATATAGATGCACAAAGAGACGTTTACATTTCAAGTGACATTTTGCCATAGAAATATTGACAAATATTGACATTAATAGACTGGGATCCCAGGGCCCCTAGACCTATATCATTTTAGCAAAGCTGAAATTTTGAGGATCGATAGTCTAATATGTAGTTAAGACTTTATGCATACTCTCTAACTTAAAAAACCTTCAGAGATAGTGCCAACTTAAAACACACTTCCAGTTGCGTTAAAGTAGAAAGTCTCTTTTTTTTCATTTATTTATGTACCACAAGAAAGAAAGTACAGAAAACTTATGACAATAGAAAAAATGTGTACAATCGGGTGCGGTATTTTAATATAATGTTAATAATAATAATAATAAACCTACATACAAATATACATAACATTAATCAATATTACTATACCTACATAAATATATAAAATGACATAAAAGAGTTGAAACAGAAAAAGAAAATTAATAAAAAAAAGACAAAGCGACTACTAAAGATTCTAATTGAGATTAATGAATGTTGTTTTAATTTGATTTTAATAGTATTTAGAAATGGATTATCCGACAGTATAGACTTAGGTAGTGAGTTCCATAAGCGCACTGCTTGAACTGTGAAGGACTTTTCATAGACAGAGGTATTAAATATAGGGCACTCAAGCTTTCTTAGAGTTACATATGAGCGTACAGGTCTTTCACTTGGAAGCGTCAATTGAAAACGCTCCCTTAAGTAAGGAAGAGAGTTTTTATATATGTTTTAAAGTAAAAAATGTATATTTCACATTCTTTCACGTGGACCTTTACTTCTGCCAGACGTCATAAAGGTTCTTTAAAATTGGGGCAAATTACATTAAAGTAAATCTAAAATTTAAAATATATTATTTACGGACTATTTTAAGACCCCTCTAGCCCCAGACCCTAAGCAACCAGATCAATCCGATGGCTTTATCATTTTCAAGTTAGTGAGTAAGCATACTGTCTTAATTACATGTAAGACGAATAGTCCTCAAAATTTCACCTTTGCTAAAATGACGTCGGTCTGGCAGCTCTGAGTTCTTGGGCTATAATATTTACACGATACTAACGACACTCAATTGTTTTGCCTTCCAGGAATCCAGCTACTAACATTTAAACTTTAATACCCTACTATAAGTAGGGTATTAAAGTCCAAATTGACTTTAAAGTAGATATTAATACGAATCTTTTGTATGGCAATATAAAAAAGTCATGTTTTTGGATCTTTTCTGGTAATTTTTTAAATTTTTCTCTCCGTTAGAACCATCCTCGTACTTCAAGGAATATTATAAAAAAAATTGCGAAATCGGTACAGCTGCTTTTGAGATTTGCGCTTAACAACACATTCAGCGATTAATTTTTATAAAAAAGAAGATATTTCGTATATTTTTTTAATATTATAAAATTACTTTTGCCTCGTTCCAGAGTGAGATAATGAAAATATTAAAGATTTCATTTCTTCGAGCAGGAATCGAACCCAGAACCTGTCGTATTTATAGTCCCGTGCTTGTGTCACTGCGCCACAACGGGCCTCAAAATTATAAGAATGTAATCTTTTTTTTCTGTGATACACATATATGTTATCGATTTATGGATTTTCTTTTTAAATTTTATTTAATTTGTATATATTTACTTAATATATTTACCTAAATTTCTATCATTTGGTGTTGAACCATTTCAAATAATAATTATGGTATTACGTAAACGTCAAAACAAATGTTTATTACGTAGAGTAATTTATTTTAAGACGACTGACGAATTATATGTTATAAAGTTTAGCTGGGTGACTGGGGTTCCACATTGGATCCAATTTTTTTTTATGTCAACTGAAAATGCTCATCATGTTCAATAACTTTTCCTAAAGCGTTGTATTGATATCTCTTATAGATTAAGCGGGCTGCTAGGGTCTCACATCAGGTATTCGAGCTATCAAAATAAATTATAGCCTATATGTAGGTGAAGACTAATAGCTATGCAACAAAAGAAGTTTCATTTAAATCCGTCCAGTAGTTTTTGAGTTAAATCGCCACAACAGACAGACAGACAGACAAGAATTCCAAAAATCATATTTTTACCTTCTATTAGTTGTATTGAGTCCCCCTGAAGTGTTTTTTTTAGTTTATATTCAATGTACAGATTTTACCCCCGTTACAGTTTTATTATATATATAGATTTGAAAGTAGCTCTGTCTGTCTGTCTGTCTTTTACGCAATCAGGGACAAACCGCTAATTTAATTGTGATAAAATACTCATATAGAGATACTTGAGGGTCTCGGCATGAACATAGGATACTTTTTTTTCTCATATTTGTAATATTTTCGATATATACCAATATATTAAAATACTTGTTAATTTGACATACAATTTATTCCGTGATGTTAATAACAACTGTCGTTGCTAGGCAACGATTTGCAAAGTTTGTTGTTAGAAAACGTCACCCAAAATGAGCTTACTTAACGCATCTCTCTATTGAAAACTGAAAATAATTACATAAATATATTTAATAAATATTTGTATAGTTCAAGCGGGCGTAGCCGCGTTCGGGTCCACTAGTAATTTATATTTATTTAGACATATACAATAGATATATTATATCCATTATAGTTTACGTTATTATAATTGTCAATACAAAGCGATGCAATATCCGGATAATATCGTGTAATTAATACTATTTATATATGACAACGAATGTTAAGCAAGCGTCGATATATTAGAAACTAGCGGCCCGCTCGCGGTTGCACCCGCGTGAACTATGTTATTATTAATTTCTGTCTCCATGGTTACGTCCTAGTGACGTCTATGCAAAATTTGAGACTCGTAGCATTTGTAGTAACGAAGTTTCATACAAACTTTCGACCCCAAAAACAACCCCTTAGAAGTCGAATATTGCAAATTCCCGTCTTAGCGAGCACCTACGTCCTATAAGTAACTCCTATGCTAAATTTGAGATTCCTAGCACTTGTAGTTTCTGAGATTTCGTGATGAGTGAGTGACCTTTCGATTTTATATATATAGATGATTGCTAGAAGTGTTTCTAATTAGAAAATGTAACGTGGTTTTTTTATATCTGTCGTTGCTATATTATTCATTTGATTGTATGCCTGGATGACGTCACTTATCCCGATTTGACCATTTCGAAGATTCGACTAAACAGTGAGTGGAGAGTTTGGGGTTTCAAGTACCTAATTGTCGTTGAACTAGTTAGGCCAAGACTTTATTTTATATACACATTTATTTTAATTATTTGAGGAGAAAGTAAAAACCACCACTAATTAAGACAAAAACGAAATTTCAATTGAAACAAATATTTAGATTACAAATAAAACAAATATTTAAATTAATTAATATAAGAGGAAGTTAATTAAAATGACAATTTGTTTAAAATTTTAATTCGGCAACTTCACCAACTGAGACGACAATTTTCGTACATACGTACGTACGTACTGTGTAATTCTGTTAATTCTCTATAACCCCAAGTCAAGGGCAATTTCACCAGACGACCCTCGTGGGATAGATAGCAGTCGGTATTTACAACCACCTGCATCGGCTATGAGGGTAGACTGGAAGCCTGGAATGCTTGGAAATATTGGAAGGGAAATTAGGTTTTTTAGTTTCAAATTTTCTTCTTTTGCATATTGTAGGGTGGTCTAATGGAGAAACTATTGTTCTGACACTCCGTTCTCCACTTTATGAGTATTTTAAAAGGCTTTGCTATTATTAGTGGCATTTTTCTAGTAAACTAGACCTACTACGGTCTAACGGTCTAGCAAACTAGACCGAGTACAGTGTATTGGTATATTGTCAGGAAAAGTAATGATTTTTTAACAAAACCCTGTAAACTCGTTGGTTTGTGGATTCGATTCCCTCCCGTGGGAATTACATATTTTCATTTCCTCGCTCTGGATTCAAGACTCACGCAATGTCTTAAAAATTGATGCAGTAATTTTACTTTAGGTTCCCTCTCCATATACGGGATACAGCTCAAAACTATATTTTTAAACAAAAAAACGACAATTTCATAAACGCGAATCAAATTATAACATATTAAAAAGTGAACACTTAACACGCACGATCTTGACATTAACATGTGTTGTGGAGTTCATTGTCTTTCGCTTAAATGGAGCGAAAAGTGCTTAAAACACTGTTTTTTTACCGATAGCAGTTAAAACGATTTTTTACTATATAATTTGACTGTCAAATTAACTGGTATAGGTAGGTGCAGGATTTTTCTTTAAGTTATTTTGATTTGATTGGACCAATTGTTGATTTTTTTTATTATATGCCTACTTTAATGAATTTCTTGCATTGGTTGCTGGATGGCAAAGAGTTTGACTTGCCTTTGAAATAGTAAAAGACAATTATTATCATGAACAGTTTTATTGATAAGAAACATAAAACATTGAAAAAGAATGGGCATGTATCGAGATTAGCTGTGTGTGAGCATACTGTGGACAAATCCAGCCAGCATCAGGTTTGACAAAACCCAAACCCTCGCTAAGGAATACAGATATATTTTCATTTAAAATTTGATATAGGTATTTCATTTTCCCTAGTGGAAATTGAATCTACAACCGTCTCGTTTATATTCACACTTTAGTGCCACCGGGCCACGAAAGCCTCTAAACAATCACAATCGTGTCATAATTACTTGTCCTGTCAGGACTTCCTGCTCAGCAAGCAAGTTCTCTAAACACCAGACTAAATAATGAAGTACTTAGTGAAGGAAATTAGTTTACATATTCGTAGTTATTTATTTTATATTTTTTATCAATTCTTATGATTTTGTCCTCAGTTTTCTACTCTTTTAACAAGTTAAGGCAAAGACAAAATTATAGATAATCTATAAAATGATCCATAATCCTTTGTAGCAATGGCACGGCTTGTGACTGTTAACGCGATGACTGTGGGCTCGATTCCCACTCTATTATATGAAATATTTAATATTATTCGTTCATTACCTCGATCTGGAAACAAAGCAAAGTGCGGCGTTGAGTCACCGTCGTTTAACACGCAATGTCTCGAAAATTCGACGGAAAATGGGAACAGAGTGTCTTGACACTAGGTTCCTCCCTCTTGTTACTTATATGCGAGATAAACGAGTAACTTGAAGCTAAAAAAATATAGAAAACAATTTCCATTTCAATTAAGTACAATACAAATCATGTATTGCAAAATCAATATCCCGTAATTCTTTTACATTATGCAATTTCAAAATGCAACGAGTGTGCCACTCATGCACGAACTTGACATTAAATTTGTTCTCGAAGCTAATTGTATGCGAGGCGAGTCGAACGGAGCGAAATGCAGTGCCTAATAAATCGAAACAAGTATCGAATTGTTTGCGTTTTTTTTTCATTCAATTGCTGCATTTAGCAAGGTAGATGAGAAACAATGTTTAACATTCTGTTCACTAATTTTAGCTCTTTTTTAGGGTTCCGTACCTTAAAAATTAATACCCTTCAACCCTTATAGATTCATGTTGTTGTTCGTCTGTCAAGACCGTTTATCTTGAGATCAAATTAATATCAAATATTCAGGTGTATAGTCCTTTGAAGCTTCAATTTTTCTGCATTTTGTATGAAATTCACCGGCTTAGCAAAAAAAGTAGGGTAAAAAATACGAAAACTGAAAATTTATATTTAAAAAAAATATATATTACAAACCTATAGGTATTTGTAATTCATTTCATACAAAATGATTGCATATGCTTATAAATCTAAATTTGTCAACTTATATTTAAAGTTGTTTTCCTTCCCGTTCCCGTTCCCGTCAGTTGGTACGGAATCTTCGGTGGGTGAGTCCGACTCGCATTTGACCGGATGTTTTTTTCTTGATATCTCTAAAGTTCATCTTTGATGACGTTGATTGTTTATATTGCTATGTTATTTTAGCTAATTTTATTTCAGTACATACCTACATATATACCTAGGTATTATCAATATTTCATGATTCTATTGATAAACAGAAAAGTGAAGAACGAATATATGTATAACTTACTAGTTATACAACTACACTACAATAATTTTAATATATGTGTCCTCGAGTAATATCAAGTACAAGTAAATCGTTTTTGCTTTTGATTTTCGACCCCTAGTAAGCTTTTTGCTAAAGGTAGGGGAGGTCGAGAAATAAAAATAAAAATATGGCAGTTTATAATTATACCGTACATAAAGAATATTTTTTTATTTTTCTTTTATATTGTTTTACTAAATTAAAAGTTATAAGTATTTAACTTTAAATAATATTTTAATTAAAATAATTGAGATACTCTAAAATAGATTTTATATGAACTCAAAGGTTGCAGGATTTTTCTATTATTCCCCCAAGTGGGAAATGAAGCCCACTTGGGGGAATAATAGAAAAAATAATATTAACCGAGCCTAATACCTATAATATGGGCGAAAAGTGAAAAGTAAATATAATCTAATATACGATGCAATTGTGTCTGCTACAAAAATCAGAGAGAGAGGAGCTCCAAACTCTACAGTCTCTACATACCTCTTTCACCTCGTTGACTGTCATCGACTTCTTCATATATACCCTCCGAGGAGTCATCATGTTTACTATGTGATTCTCCTCCAATAACTATCATCGATACTATATTCTCGTAGGCCAACTGAGGAATATTAGGAAGTTAAGAACTAAAATATACCTTTTTATAGTTAAGATAAATTCATTTAGATATAAAATGTGATTCACAGTTCACTCATCCGAGACCGTAACGACGTCCGGTGCGACTTGTTACTGAAAACTATAAAAATATCTATATGAGTTAGTGGTTTATATTAATTTTAGTCTTTATAGTTTATTGTATGGCTATCCAATTTTAAGAAATAGTCGTTTTTCTTATTTTTTATATGAAAGATTGAACTGAAATATAAGATCTGTTGACTCAAAAGCTTAAATATATGTATATTTTAGATTGTTTTATTGGTTGAGATATTATTATTAGTTCAGAAGCCAACTCAATTTAGCTCCTATTTCTCGTGTTAATGAAAAAATCCACACATAGCAGGGTAGGCATAGAAACTGAGAAACTAGTGTAAAGACACTCCGCTCCAATTAAGAAATTAACGTTCCCCACTTTTTGCCGAATTCTGGTGACATTGCGTTTTGAGTAGCGGAACTCAACGCCTTACTTTACCTCGTACCAGAGCGAGCTAATGAAAATATTTAATAAAATTTTCGATATCCATCCAAAAATGGTCCATCTTTAAATATTATATAAGTAATAATGTTATTTATATTACAAAACTAGATCTAAAATGTATTTTTATTATTATACTAACGACTCAAATGAGCATTCGTGATCAAACAAGATCCAATAATATCCAATCTGGCTTTGACCCAGTTAACCTTTGCACGAAAACCGCAATTACAAAGTAAATCGATTATACACAACAAGTTGGCTCATATGCGGTAACCTATAAATATTGGTAATTATGATTTATTATTATTTAACCAATGAGGCCAATATGGCACAGTGGGATCATTTATCATTGTTGCCTATGAACGCGGTGGTTGTGGGTTCGATTAGCACTCGGTGGAGTGATTGTTTTTTATTTATTTTCATCCTCTAGCAAGACGGAACCCTGGAATTCAGAAGGCGAAGTTTTTCAGGCATCATCAGGAGGATAGATGAAGAGAATTTAATCTTAAAACTTTTCCGTTCTCCACTTACAGTCCAATTGTATGTTGAGTTAATAATTCCACCATTAGTCCTCCAATCGGGATTGAACTCCCACCTATCGTTTGTATCGACGAATACTGTCCCACTGCTCCATGATAGATGTTTTATGCCACTTTATAGATGTATTGCTGTAGAACATCCAAACTAATTATCTGATATATACGGAAATAGATGTCAAATTAATATCGATGGGTACCGATCGGTCCGGACCGTATTGAAAGGCCACATGGTTTTAGTTTACTTCAAAGTAAACTGCTTAAAGTTATGTTAATGAAATTGTAAGCTCGAATATTATTGATATTTCTTTTTTTTTAACTTCTCGACTGATAATTAACAAGGTGATACTTAACATGGTAGGCAGAGGTGATACTTAACAAGGTAGACATAGGGAACCTGGGAACCTAGTGTTAATACATACCGTTCTCATTAAGCCAGCTCCGTTCCCCATTTGCCGCCGAATTCAGGAGACATTGTGTGTTGACTGGAGGAAATCTACACCGTGCAAAGGTAGAATCTATTCTATTCTATACAACTGGAGGCAGTAGGGAATAGCTTTTTTTAAAAAATATTTTTTATGTACACACAAGTATGTTTTTTATGTACATATTTATTATCAGCGATATTCTCACGATTCTTATCAAGAGATAAACACCGTATCAATTTTATTCCACTTGGAATCAATTACAAACCGCAATAAGCAATAATCCTGTGAAGCCTTAACTTTCGTTGCCACCAGACCTGTTGTTAACTTAATTTTACTTTTTATTTATTTTTAGATGTTACTTTTAAATTTATTAACAGATGTGTTTGCTAGCGCGGCGTTCAGTTCCGCCACTTAACACGTATTGCCTCCAGAATTCCAAAATTCATGAGTGAATTTTAAAAGAAAAATTTCACTCAAATAAGTTTCGTGTAGGAGCTCCCGAATAATTGTCAGGTCATTCTCCTCGCGTTGATGAGAAGTGCTAAACCACAGACGAACAAAAAATGTACCAAGCTCATGGCTTCCTTGCCGTGGGTAATAAAAACCTATGGTGTATTTTATACACTGTGTGTTCTATACGAACATATATATTTTTATATGTTTTCTCATATATATATATTTTTTGTTTTTTTCTCATATATTAGACTAGCGGGCGCGCGCAGCTTCGCTTGCGTATTTAAGGGTGAATTCTAATATACCATGAAACATGTGTTCAATTAAATAATTTTAAGAGTCTGAATTTAAAATTTTATAAGAATCGGTGCCGATTTAATTTTTTTTCCATACAAACTTTTAACTCCCGATTTGCACCCTTAGAGGGAGAATTCTTGAAAACGATGAAACACGTATTCAATTAAATACTTTTAAAAATCTATATTTCAAATTTTATAAGAATCGGTGCCGATTTAAATTTTTTTCCATACAAACTTTGAACCCCTATTTCACCCCTTTAGGGTTAAAATTTTTCAAAATCCCTTCTTAGTGGATGTCCAGGTTACAAAAGTAAACATCTGTCCAAATTTCAAGTTTCTACGCACAGCGGTTACGGCTGTGCGTGCGTCTTACCTCAGTCAGTGAGGACAAGTCCTTTTATATATATAGATAGATTAGAGTGACTATTATGGTTACAGCCTTTTTATACATGCATATATATATTTATTACTAAGTAGTACATTGTATAATAACTGACTTTAAACGCGACAGGTTCTGGGTTCGATTTCTACTGGATGAAATGAAAATTTTTATCAATTAGAAACAATAATTCCTGACATTGGCGCGTTCAACCAAACAAACGAGGCATAACGAGGTTAAAACGAGGTTCTCTTTAAAAGTAAACATTGTGACTGGTTCATCGTAGCTTAGACACCAGCTAATAGCGCTTTTTCTAAGAGTGCCGTTAACTACGGAGTTACGGTACACCTGCGATTTCACAGATGGCAGACTATATGGACTACGTGCTTCTGGCTTATACTGTTTATGTTGTAATCGATTGTTTTTTTTGTTGTTCTAGGTAAGAAATAATGTTTTGATTTGTGTTTTAATTGAATAGTATGAATGTGTGTTTGGTGTTTTTTATTGGGTTCCAGTTTTTAGTCAATGAATGGTACATTATAAATGTCTGATTTTAATGTGGGTTCGATTTCTACTCAGCGGAAATTAATAACTTTCATTTTCTCGCTCTGGTAAGGTACACACACAATATCTCAAAATTTGTGCGGCGCCTGACGACGCATAAAAGAGTTTTCATCTTTTTTACATCTCAAGTCTACGTAAAGAAAGTTGCGTGCAACAACTAGTCTATGTATAATAAAATATTCATAAACCATATAGATAATACACAACAGTGAAAAGTAACGTTTTTTCTTTAGAATTATTATTGCTAATTGGATGAAAGCGACATTATGCGGAGATAAAAACTTTCCGCGTTCACTGAATGCGGGCAAATGTTGGATGGAGTGTCTCTAGTGCCAGCGACGTAGAATTAATTTTCAAGTGTCACTTTGAAATTGTAAACTCACATCGTTCATTCATGTTTTTTAGGGTTCGAGTTGAAATGTAAAGATTTTTTTAAAATATTTTATCCTGTGTAAAACCTCCTTAGGTTTTTAAAACTGCGTTATAAATAAATTAGGCTGCCGTAGCGTAGCATAGCGGAGTGCGTGACTATAAATGCGAGAGTTTTGGGTTCGATTCTCACTCAAAGGATTGACTTTATTTCATTTCCTCGCTCTAGTAAGATCATCTAATCATACAGATGGTAGGCAGAAATAACGTAGTGCCAAGACACTTCTTTCTCCGCTTTCCGTTTGAATTCGAGATATTGCGTATTGAGTGGTAGAACTCAACGTTGTGTCTAATTTTGGTAAGAACCTAAGCGGGTAAATAAAAGTTGTTTAATGTCATTCCATTAAAAACCTATGTTATGTACAGAACACTTTTTTCTTTAAAATGATTTTTACCAACAGCGACCTCATTTCCATTAGCGTGAGAAAAAGCCGTAAGCACAATTGTTTAAATGAAAACACATATCGTTTTAATTGCGTTAAAATTTAAATTTAATATAATACAATGGCGTTTTGACCTGAATAGTATCTTTTAGTTTGACCTTTAGTGGAGAAATGTACGTTATGCAGTAGTGTTCTATACAGTTTTTTTTACCCACGGCCTATTTGTGAGCCCGGTATAGCGTTCTAGTGAAAGTTTTCATTTCACTTTTCTGATTTTGATATGGATTTTTGTTATTATTTTATTGAATGTAATATATGTATATTGTATATATAGAGGAGGAAGTGGCTAGTCACAATTTTTTCTGGTCTAAGAGTAAGATTCTATTAAAATTACAAATTTCAACATATCAACCGAATGAAATAATAAGTTAGTTAGTTGTGTAATTTTTTTAGCATTACTGTGTTTAGTATTTTATAGCAAGGTACGCAAAGGAAACTAGTGTTAAGGCACTACGTTCTACACTTTTGGATAGATTTTCCAAATATGCGTGTTAGGTAGTGGAACTCAACGCCGCGACCAGTCTCTTTAATGTATTTAGAACATTAAAACTTTTTAAAGAGTTAACGATATGTACCTACTAGTGGACTTAGATTACATAATTTTACATTTTATGGAGTAACTTTCTTGTCTTTGAACAATAGGTTTTAATAATGACTTTAGTAATAAACAACCGCTATTGATATGCGGTTATTGTATTGTCACGTTTTGTATACGTCTATACCAACACTGAAATACCATTCTAATTGCTTACAAGATTGCTTTAACGATTATACATAGTTAAAGGCCGGCAATGAATCTGTACTGTAGTTTCTCTGGTGTTACATGGGGTAGGGTTTTATAGGGTGGCGGCGATCACTCGTTTGCCTTGTTTTTTTTTTTAAAAAAAAAGATAAAATATAGACCTTTCTACGGTAACGGTGGTGGTAACGGCGGTAAACAAAGGTGGATTTTTCCGTTCTCACCTTTAAATTCATTTTAGAGATAATGAGGTGGTAGGTGCCAACCTTACGCCGCGCATTCACTAACTAGATAAGAAATCGCTAATATGTTATTAGTCTTTCACTAATTCGAAATTTCTGACTGTATAAAAATATCATCAAATTGTTACATATTATTTATTAAAAAGGTAGAAGAAAAACCAGAGTGATTTGTCACTATCCCATTATTCGTTTTCTTTCAAACAATTTCATATAATAAGCTAATGTATGAAAGGAAAACAACTAACAAGCTACTCCCAATGGAACATGAATGATGATTGATGGCTTGTTTTCACTTATAAATAACTCCAAGATGTTCCAAAGGAAATTTGAAGAATAATATACAATACAGGTTATTTAAATTTCTTAACTAAGTATTAGAGTTAGATTTTGTTTAATAAGTAGGCATTCGTCCAATGACGTAATTCGCCTATTAAAATAATAAGCCATAAGGCTTAGTTATTTTTTTCTATAGAATGCTCTCATTTGGGCGCATCATATTATTTTATATATATAGATAATAGAATACTCTTCCTTTACTAAGAAGTAGGTTGAGTAGGAGGGCAGACCCTGGCAATAGCCGGGATTATTGCCAGGAGGAAGAAGGAAGAAGTAGACTCTTCCTTTACTAAGAGACTGACAAATATAGCACAACGGCCTTTCCGCCCATTTCTGAAACATTACGTGTTATATGACGCAACTCCACGCCATACTTTGTTTTGATATCCGAGTGAAATATTTAATTCCACCGAATGAAAAGGGAACCCACAACCGTTGCTATTTTAGTCAAGCCCCCCCGCCGCTGCGCCACGACGGCCTCAAAAACATCCTGAAATAGTCGAAGCTTTAAGAAAAGCTTTCTGCAGAAGAAAAATTACTCGAAATAAAATAAACCACCGAAATGTTTTACCATATTAATAAAGTTCAAAAAGACCAAAGGACTTTGCGGTTTGTTTAATGAAGATAAACGATGGTATCTAAAATAAGCCCATTGTTCGCTGGAACGAGATGACATCACGCAATAACGACCGCTAAAACCCTAAATTGGAACTTCAATTTGGGGTCAATGGACACTGGGAGCGCATTTTTTTAGATCTTGACGCGTTTTTTTTTTTCTTTTTTTTTTCATTTGGATTCCTCGAGCTCTAAGCGTGGAGACAAAAATTATGAAAAAAGTTGTGAAATGATAACATTAGATATACAGAAGTAAGAATATTAAAATGTTATTTAAGACTTAGAAGATTTATGGAAAATGAAAGGACAAAATGACACCAAATTTAAATTAGTAATTTTTCTTATACCTATAATATTTTTTTTTATATTAGAAAAGTAATATACCTAAATTGAAACAAAATAAAAAGAATACTGTATTTTTCCATAACATTAACTCCTGTTTATACAAAGCTATGGCAAGTTGCACCACAACAAATTAATTAAATACCTTTACCGAATCGTCTACCTCCCCCGAGGTATTTGAATCGCAATTCTGTCTGTTAATTAAACGTTATACCAATACTAGGGGATGCAAAGTATTCGACCGATGCATATCATATACGAAATCGGAGTAGTTAATTCTAGGATTGGATTAATCTCAGGGACTACTATTTCAAATTGAAAATTCTTTATATGGCGGAAGCCATATTCTGAGGATCGACTCTTGGTCTCTAAGTTCCCGAGGTATGATCGCAGGTACAGTGGGTTATGTCGCATATCGTTTTAATATAGCCCATTGCCTTCCTTGACAATGGACTATCCAATACAAATATGGTTTTTCAATTCTATCCAAGTATAGAGATTAGCGCGTCCAACTAAACAACCCTTCAGCTTTATAATGTCAGTATACTAAAGTAAAGGCCGGCAACGCAGCTGTAGCTCCTCTGGTGCTGCACGAGGTCGTGGGCGTCGGTGATCATCATCAGGTGACCCGAACGCTCGTTTGGCTTGTCCTTTTTCCATAAAAAAACCTATATTTATGTACTATACAAATTTAATATGATAATTGACAACATAACTCATCATGCCTATGCGCCTATCTCAATCTCAACACTCAGATAAATATAAAAATATCCAATACTCACCAAAAATATATGTGTATTTCTACTGAATAAGCTTCCAATTATCTCATTCATCCACCTCGTTTTCACATCAGTTATTATATCTGCCTGTACCAATAGCCATTGAATGCTAAGGATAATGAATCCGCTATACAAACTAGACAACACAAGTCCTTCCTGTATTGTACTTACTATACTTTGTTTATAAAAGCTATAGGTACTAGTCTATGGGAGAACGCGGTGACCCAGAAATCTAAATACGAATGTAACGACGTATTTATAGCTCTGTTGCCAATTACCTTTGAGAAAAGTAAAGAAAAATTATGTATTCATAGCTGTTTTCATACATTTGTAGTGCTTGCGTTAGTTTTTTTCGTAGATAATATTTTACAAGTGTTGTTATTAGGTTATAACTATTATTATAGTTATTGGACTTTTATTGAACATCGGGCGGTGTGTGGGCAATAAGAGTGTCTTAACACTACATTTCCAGATTGCCCCTGCCTACCCTAATGCTGGATACAGCGTAAAGCTAAAAAAAATATCATTATTGAATTCCGAATGTTGTATTTTGTACTGAAATCAGTAGGTTTGTAATACTTTTTTATATCGACCTGCTAAACTCAAATTATATTTGCATATTGCACAGCTTAATCAAACTCGCAACCCACGCGTAGTACCCGTAGTGTTTGTGACTTATTTTTCCTTTGATAGTGATCCACCCACATCCATCCCGTGTTACTTACTGTTAGGAATGTGATATATATTCACCATTAGTTGTTCCCATTATAACGTAAATAATACTAAAAGTAATGACTGTACTAATTAAATCAGCTTCACGCTGTGCGTGATGCCCACCGGAGAGTAGTCAGAGGTGACGTAGTGTTAAGACATTCCGTTCACTGAACTAAACGCCGCGCTTTGCCTCAACATCAGTGTGAAGAAATGAAAATACAAATTTAAATAAATATTATATAGTAGAGGTATAAAATATTTCAGCAATTACATTACCAGTTGTTATTATAAAACTATATAATTTATATTTAATAATTTTATATCAGTTATTGTGAAACCAATGCACAATTTACATGGACATTGAAATATATGTTAAATTTAATTGAAAAGTTAGTTGATAATTTATTATTTATTTATTTATTATTTATATTATTTTATTTATTATTTATTTATTTATTATTTTATAATTTAATTGATATGAAATGTATACATACCTTTTGTCGCCTTCAACCCTGCTCGCTGTTATAGAAACATGCTGGTGCAAGTTTCAGTTTTAGCGAATGGTAAGAAAATTGAACCTAGTGTCGAGACTCTCCCGATTCTCTAACTAGAGTGGGGGAATTAAAACATATAAAATTCGATCCAACTCGTTTGAATATTTCCATTTCCAAATTCGGTTAGACAAAGCGCCGCGTTGAGTTTCGCTACTCAATAAGAAATGTCTGCAAAAAAAAAACTAAACAAAATCTCTTTTCTCTGTTATTTATGAATGTTATCAATAACAAAAACCGTTTATTCCTTAATTAGTTCTATGAAATAATAATGAACTGAGTTCGTTGTTTCAGGTAATTCTCCGAGTTCAATTTACCTGAAATAACACGTCATTAAAGGTTCAGTTAATTATTGTATGTAAATATAAAATTTTATACTCGAATACGGACGAACGCGTTCGTATAATAATAATTTAAGTATGGAAGAACTGTTCTGTTTTTATTATAAGTAGATACTTGAATTACTTGTTTTGTTATTAATAAAATAATAAAAGTTAGAGGCCATCATAGAGATTGTTAATACGATAGTTGTGGGTTCAATTCCTACTAGGGGAAATTGATTATTTTTATTCCCCTGATCGGGATGTGTCGTGACACCGTTCTCCGTTCTCCAGTACCGAAGAGGAGAAATTAAAATTTAAATATTCTTAAAAATACCACATAAAACAAATTTTCTACATAAAGCAACAAATCTCAAACAGAAATCAACTAGGGATTAAAGGCGTGTTACGAACGACCCCTACTCCTTTCATACCTGGCCCTATAGAAAATCTTTTAAGTAGGGGTCCTATTATACTATACAGGTTATTATGTTCCACGTAAATACTGTGGGGTAATAACGTTTGTTTATATTAATTACTTTGTGTTTGTTACTAAAAAGGTTATTTTCTGATCGAGGTTTTTGAGCTTTGTTACTTATAATAAATTTGTTAGAATTATTACCTAAGTGAAGTTTTTTAAATGATTATGGGAATACATTTTATTCGAGATTGGTGTTCAGGTAATTGTGGTTAGTAGGACTGGTAGTCTCCTCATTCATATGCATTACTTTAATTAATTAAAGAAGTATAAGGTGACCAGATCTAGATAAGGCTGTGGTGGTGGAGAGGCAAGGCGTCTGGTATTCGAGAAAAGTGAGTCTTCAAAAGTGGATGGAAATAGGTACCTAATAGTGAGAAGATATTTAATATTAACGAAAATCTTAAATCCCACCATATAACATTAAATGCGAAGTGAAATATGACAAAACTATCAAAAAGTAATTAAATAAGTTACCTTACGTACCTATAATTAAATACGTCTAAATCCTGAAGTGAACATAAGCAAATTGCAGATTTGTTCGCTATCCACCACACCTGCGCCGACTGCCGTGCGACGACCAACTTCTATATAATCCGAAGAAATATTAGAGAATAAGCTTTTGACTCCAGTTTGGTTGTGATGAAATAGTGTTATATGCTCTGGTCATAGATGTACTCGTATCTACAGATATGTCTTTCTAAAGGTTTTTGTTTAGGGTTTTTTAATAAGAATTCTAGAGTACACTAGACTATTTTGGGGTGTGCATGAACCACTTGACCTCTCAATTCTACCGCCCATAGCCTTAGTTTAGGTTAATACTTTATCTTGACGAGTTAGGAGGACCAGAATAGGATTTTGGATAATCAATGCCCCTACGACACGCGGGGAAAAATTACATATAAATTATTATAATTTCTGCGTTCAAGCAGAATTCTCTCAATGCTTAATTTTTCCAAAAGTAGGGAACGCAATAACATAACACTAGCGTTCCCTGTTCCTATCCCCCTACAGGAAAGGAGGAGGAGGGGTTTTCCTAATATGTAATTTATATATCTGTTTGACGTAGAAGCTAACAGATAAATGTACGCAGTGACACGGTAATATGTAGGCTAGAACTAGTAAAGTTTAGTTTAAAACTTTTAAAAGCATGCGGCTGTGGTTGGGACAAACTAAAGCCACAAGCTTTACATTTAAGAGTAGGTATTCAATTTTGATAAGTCTGTTTATTATGTGGCCTGGTGTTTATTAAATACTGTTTTCTATCTTCAAACTGTTTCCCGCATATAGCAGTGTAGACAGAAGGAACCTGGGAACCTAGTGACAAAACACTGTGTTCCCATTAAGACACGGCTGTTCCTCACTATCCGCTGAATTCTGGAGGCATTGGGTGTTGAAGGGCGGAACTCAACGCCGCGCTATCAAGTGGGAATCGAACTACCAACCTTACTATCGCACGCCCTGCGCCACGACTGGACGAATCATGTCTATTAACGATATATGTCATATATAATTATACCTATACGTTATATATGAATTTAAACTATGGTTACGTATATTATGTTTAATTATTGATAAACTAAGTAGTTCCTGAGTTTAGCGATTTCAGCCAAACAAACATAGTAGACTTAACGAAACTGATTGTTTACAATTTAAGAGTTCATAGCACATATAGCT
>JAEBDU010004725.1:0-10641 GCA_016802625.1 Heliconius numata | reverse complement strand
TGTTCTATACATGTGTTTTTTTCAGTTTCGCTCTTTATCCCGCATATAGAAGAGAGGGAGTAGGTAGAGATTTTGACATCACTAGACTAGTGTTATGACACTCTGCTCCCCATTTTTCGCCGAATTCTAGAGGAATTACGTGTTGAAAGGAGGAACTCAATACTGTGTTTCACCTTGACACCAGAGCGAAGAAATGAGAATATTAATCTAATTTTCTCAAGTGGTAATCGAACCCACAACCGTCGCGTTATAGTCCTGGACCCTTACGCCACAACTGCCTCTTTTAGTTATAATTATAATCAATGTCGGGCATCGAACTCTGTGCATTCTTTAGCTTATCCAGCATGACTGTATCAAATATGCATGTATACAATGCAAGTAAGCATATTTTACATTAGTATTCACTATTGTAAAATATGCTTATATGCTTAGAAGTACATCTACGAAGCCAGTCGTGGCACAGGGCCACAAGTGCGGGTTCAATTCCCGCTCAAGGGATATTTATTTAAAATATATAATATTTTCATTTCTTCGCTCTAGTGTCGAAGCAAAGCGGCGTTGAGTTTTGCCACTCAACACGCAGTGTCTCCAGAATTCGGCGGAAAACGGGGAACCGAATGTCTTAAGGTTCCCTCTGCCTACCATTCTGTATGCGGCATACAGCGTGAAGTCTTAAACGTGAAGAACGGGAAGTTTTGAAGTTTTTTATAATTTTTTTTTAAGTACATATATATTATCCAATGATATAAAATTGAGGCCAAGAGCGTTTAAATAGATACGTAGCAAATAAGCGTCAACAGAAACCAATACAGCCCACATTGTCTTCACTTTAACTAAACGTTTCTCATTTTGTTTGTTCTCGAGAGGATTTGTCACAAGTCCAAAACAATTGTTAAGTATATATTATATATTGGTTTAGCAATTCATGCTTGTAGAGTAATTTGTCGGATTTTCTTTTCATATAAATAAATGTAAAAAAATATTAAAATTATTATATACATTAATCTATACTTATAATAAAATCGTAAGAGGTAACGTCAATACTTGGAAGATGTTTAAAAAAATGTTTTTGGGAACCTTTATTAATGTAATAGAACCCAAAACAATGATTTTTTATTTTTTTTTTGTTTGTCAGTACGTTTGTTTTTGCTAATCTCAGAATCGGCTTAACCGATTTAGATGCGGTTTTCACTATTGGATTTTGGCAAGCTCCCGAAAACATCTAGGGCTAATTTTATAACAATCAGTTCATGGCATTGTTAGAATTCTAAGTTGAGATCCGAGGAAAATATCATCATATTATTCACATCATCATATTTTTTTTACCATAATAATAAATCTAATTTTAATTAAAATATACCCCTGAGTGAAGTTCGAATTCACACCCTTTGCGATAACAATCGAACGCTGTCCCACTGTGCCTTGATGGCTTTAATTTTATATTCTAAATATATAGTATATTTTTAGTTTTTTTTATTGAAATTGTCCACCATACCAAATTACTATTACTAAGAACGGCATTTCATTATTTCTTATAGGTTTTTATCGAAACAGCTTCACGCTGCATCCCGCACACACCAGGGTAGGCAGACGGAACCTAGTGTTAAGACAACTCTGTTCCCCATTTTCTGCCGAATTCTGGAAGCATTGCGTGTTGAGTGGCAGAACTCAACGCCGCGCTTTGCATCGACAACCGAGCGAAGAAATGGAAATATAAACGTAAATAAATATTTCTATTAGCAATACAAAAATATATATTAGCTCATATAAAATATCTACCGTTCATTTTCCACGTAGTAGGTAGTAGGCAGGAAGTTAATGCGCATTGCAATCTTCTTCATTAAAAGTCTAGAGCGTCACTGGTTCAGGTCAATGTTGGTGACATAACGTATGTATTTGTATGTGAGTACCTAACTCATATATCATTAGTACTGGTTAAGGCTGGTTTAACATGTCTGACATGGAATGGGTTTTAGTTCCTTATAATTTATATTTAGGTTTATTATTATTATTTTTTATTAGGCAAAGGCAGGGCAGGGCAGGCAGGTTATGAGTTCGATTCCCACTCGAGGAAATGCAATATTTAATATTGTTATTTCTTTATTTCTTGTGTCGAGGCATAACGCAGCGTAGAGTTCCGCCACTGAACACGCAATGCTTTCAGAATCTAGCGGAAAGTGGGCGGCAATCTATTAGCATTGTTCATATATTTTTTCTTGTAGGTGACCTTCGAAAGCACAGTAACAAAGATACTGAAGGAAGGTCATTTAAACAGCATGAGGTTCTCATCTCCGGAGGTCATGTATGAAGAGGTTGATGACAGTTGACGAGGCGAAAGAGGTAAGAGGCCGTAGTGTTTAGCGCTTCGTTCTCTCTGACTACCCCACTACAGCGTGAAGCTAACCACGGACCGATGGCTTTTCCATAGTAAAAAACTATTTTATTCAGTATTTTGGCGGTCAATAGTGGTGTTAATAAAGTATCTTATTGTACTTGCTCTTAATCATAATAATATAATGCGTAGTAAGTGGCCCTTATAAACGTCTCGTCGCCGACGCCGCTATTAACTGGAATGGAATATACGCGTATCCTTCAAACAGACATACTATATGTTTAATGGTGTGTATATATAATTGTATGTATATATATGTGGAGAAAAACTTCTCATTTTATTGGAGATTTTCTTTATTTTCTCCTATCTTTCCTTCATTTGGGAAAGACAACGAAAGTTTAATTTTCAAGCAATTCTGCATTTTCCGCCTGCTTAGAAACATGTGTAGAGAGGGTATCTACGTTTTTTCTAATAAGGTTCTTTCTTTCAAGTCCGATTTGAACCTACAATCATCGTAAGTAGTTTGACATGATTGCGACACTATAGTTTTGAGATAAAAAAATTGCGTATTGTAAAAATATACAATACATTTGCTACAATATTAATTTAAAATTGTTTTTTCTTGAAATTCAAACCAAACAAATAAATATTTACTTTATCTCAATGTTTTTCCATAAAAATAAATATTAAAAAAAACAAAAAAGGTCGTCGTAGCGCAGCGGCACAAGGGTGTGACTGTACGGTTGTGAGTTCGATCCCGGCTCCAGGAAGTGAAATATTTATTTACGCTTATATTTCCATTTCTTCGCTCTAGTGTCAAGGCAAAGCGCGTTGAGTTCTGCCACTCAACACGCAATGCCTCCAAAATTCGCCAGAAAGTGGGGAACGGAGTGTCTTAACACTAGGTTCCCTCTGCCTACCCTGCTGTGTGCGGGATACAGTGTGAAGCTGATTTATTTTTACTTTAAAAAAGCAATAATACAAAACAGTACTAATATTATTATAATACAATTTAAAAGTATATAATATGTACTTAAAAATCGTATTATAGACTATATTGTACTTGTTGTGACAAACTTACAAACATTCGTGGAAATGTATTGTCAATAGAAGGTTAACTTTTCATATAGTAGACTTCACTAATACACTCACAATTGCACATTGGCAATAATGTACAAATAAGGGTTGACACTATAATAAATAGAAGTAGATTTTTTTTAAGGCACCTGATGGTAAGTGATCACCGCAGCCCACGCCCCCATGTAAAACCAGAGGATCTACAGGTGCGTTGCCGCCCTTTGAGGTGGAAATAGTCGCTTTTTGAAGGTACCCAGATATCGACCTGGAAACAGTACTGCAGGTATTAGCCATTCAGGCGAGTCAAACCGTTTCCGAAAACTTGTAAATATTTGCAAAATTAGAAGGTTTATGTAAACTATTTTAATATGAAGTTCTTTAATGATTTAACTTGAAAGTTTTTAAAATATTATAGATGATAGATATTATAGAAGACGTTATATATCATTGCTTTATTAAATGGTATTTAACATACGAGTATGTAGATAATAAATAATTTAATTGTAAATACTCGTAAGATAATATTAATACTGTTAGTTGAAATGAAAATTTTAACTATTATATTATTATAATTCCAATGCCAGTGCGTTGCAACCCTAAAAGTTGAAAACTTTATCTATTACTCGAGTTTATTAGACCGGTTGAAAGGAGATTGAACTTATAATTCATCTTCCCCTGAACACTTGCAGAACTGTACGCCGATGAATCGTATACTAAGAAATTATGATTTACCTAAGAATTCTAATTCATTTAATAATTAATTAATTGAATAATGTTTAATTGTTAACATTATTTACTACTTTCGAGGGTAAGCTAGAGGGCAAGATATAGATGGATATAGTTAATGTCTAACTGTACAGTATGTTTAGAAGCAACATGATTATAAGCTTTTGTATTATTATACAAAAGTAGTCAGAGAGAACGGAGAGCCTAACACTACGAACTCTGCATATCACTTTTGAATAAATCTTATCTTATCTTATATATCTTTTCGAATATTAACCGAGGTCTCTTCCTGCTGTTTTTACCATTTTTTTATTTAATTTTACAATAAAATTAATTCGCTGCATATTCCAGAGGTTTATTTAAGTATTTTAATTTAGATAAATTATAAAAATTGCGAGTACATTAATAGCAAAAACATTTAAAGAACTACCTCTAAGTTTACCATAATATTTCTTTATCATCCAAATTGAAAGCAATTTTTAAGGTAACATTTAGAAATTGAGTTAAAAAAATTTAATTTAAAAAAAATATACACTTTCAATTTGCAATATGTACTTTTAAAGCGCAAAACTTCGTAAAAAAGTCTTATTTACCGAATCAATCCACGAACGACTAGTCCGTAAATAAAACCCGCTGTATATTGAATCTTTATAGGGTATTAGGAATCACTGCGTGCCTCAGCAATAAATCAGGCTACGCGTTCTGGGGCAGGACTTCAGGCGTTAAAAGACTGGTTCCTCACCAGACTGGTTCCACTCAATTTTCGAGAGATTGTGTATTAAATGGTGGAATGGAACTTAACGCCGAGCTTTTCCTTTTCAACAATGCGAGTTAATTGAAATAATCACTTAGTATGGCGTGCCATTGGAGAGGCCTATGTCCAGCAGTGGACGAGGACAGGCTGATGATGATGATGATGTTGATGCACGAGTAAATAGATGAGTAACACTGTCTGTTCAAAATAGGTATTTTCTTCTTATTAATGTTATTTATACATTTACCAAAAAGTATATGGAAATAAGTTTGGGAAATAATATGTCTAGAATATAATCATGAATGGAATTTTTATAGCATCCGAGAAATTTTTATGCCGGGGGCAAAACGAACTAGCGTGTGCCCAGAGGGCTTCTACCTCGTTCCTATTTAATATCGCGATTGCTATTTTGAAAATTACAAGAAGAAACCAATTTACGTTTTATTGAAATTATTAAACCTATTTTTAATTTTTTTTTACTTTTCCTAATATATAAGAGTGGCTGGACGTGGTGCAGGAACACGCAATTCCTTCAGAAATCGGTGAAAGTGAAGAGCAGAGTGTCATAACACTAGACTCCCTCTGCCTTCCCTGCTACATGCGGGATAGAGCGTGAAACTGATGTATTTATTGATATTAGTATGTACAGGTTAACATCAAATTTACAAAAAAATCAATTGATTTAGACTTTGTCAATATCTTTTTATTAGTATTACTACAAAAATATTTATATAGATGTGGGATTCATTCACTCACTCGAGGCGATCGAACCCAGAACTATCAGGCTTATAGCAAAACACTATTCCACACCCGTGGTAATCTTTATTATTTATTTATTTAAAAAAGAAAAAAAAAGAAAGCTTTGAAAAGAATAATTAAACTAGCCACTCTGGGAAACCAGAAACGTAATTATTGTGCATTCCCTGTAGGTTCCATGTTGACCTAATCTCTGTTATATCAAATAAGGATGAAATTAAACTCAGATTGGCACTTTCTGTGTCGATGAATTTTGCATCTAGCCAGACACGTGTATATTTGAAGCTTGCCCAGTTTTAAATTTTATTTTTTAGTTTAGCTTATCCCGGTCGTAGCAGGGTAAAGGGAACCTGGGAACCTAGTGTTACTCTCTTCACAGTAAGACTGTTGATCACTTGCCGCCGAATTATAAAGACATTGTATATTGTGTGGCGAAACTCAACGCCGCCCTCAATTACTCTTTCATGTCAATAACATGTCTGTAAATAATAATAATTGTGATATACTCTCCATTATTCTTTTTCCTATTTTATGTATTAGGTTTACATTTAAAAAGGATTAATTAATAAATTAATAACATCTTAGGTATCAACGTTCTTAATAAACTTAATTAATTAAATGTAATGTGAAATGTAGAACACGACGTTATTTTAATTAAGTAAGTTACTTTTAAAGAAATTAGTTACAAAATGGTACCATTAACCTAGGCGTAAAACTTTTAAACAAAGGCATACGCTTCAATCTACAGGGAGATATAAATTGTGGTAAATTAGAATTATAAATTATAAAATTAATTATTTATTTTATAACTGAAACGCAAGGCTTGTTGGTTCCCACGCGGGGAAAAAAGGGGACAAGATTTGGTTTTAAAGTTCCCGAACTAGCGGCAGTTCAAATGAGGATAAAGCTAAGCTTGAATTTCACAGAAACTCGATTCGAAAACCTCCGATTTTTGTACGGAACGCTGTACGTGGGTGAGCCCGACTCGAGCTTGACCGGTTTTTTTTCATTACTTTTCATTAGGTATAACATTTTGTAAAATACAGACTTTTTTAATGTTTTCTTTAGTTATATTAATCGAATTAATCGAAACTACTGGACTTAGAGCACTAGGAAATTTCCCTATTTTGTATTGGAACGGGAAAAATGGAATTTTACATTTGTGTATTTTTTAATGTTAGTATATAATTGCTTATTCTTACCTATAAATATAATATAGGCATGCAATAACAATTAACGAAACAAATACAAATACAATTGAGCGACGTCATTAATGAATACATATTGTATTGGTCCAATTATCTCATTTTCGTCGACAATGGACGAGTAATGTGTTTATAAACTGTATATATACAATTAATTATAAAAATATTATTCTGAAACATTTATATTGTGAATTTAGTACTACCTACTTTATATAAATAATTGGTATTTGATTAAACTAGTATAGAATGTTATATATTAGTTAAATCTAACTACTCGCTAAGTTTGAAAAAGTGTGTACCTATGATTTCTTTAACTCCTTGCTGTATTCCATATATGGCAGGGTAGACGGAGGAAACCTGGGAACCTAGTGTTAAGACACTCCGTTCCCAAATAAATACTTCCGTTTACCAGTTTCGGCCGAATTCTCGAGGTATTGCGGAACTCAACGCTGCACTTTGTTGTTGCACTCGTTACCGGAGTGAGGAAATGGAAGTGTTAATTATTTCATTTCCTGCGAAGGAATTGAAACCACAACCTATCATGTGTCCAACCTACCATGTGCCCTGCACCTCAACTAGCCTTAACGGCCTTTTATTGTTATGGTCTACAATTTCTACAAAAATAAGTTCATAAATTGTAATTGAATGAATGAATTAGATTTATTCTTTTTGGTTATTTTGTTATGTCATTATGGTAGTATATACTATATAGTATAATACGAATAATTTTTGAGCTTTGTAGAAGGTAGAGGAAGAACAAAAGGTAGATAGAGGGCAATCAAAGTCTGTGCAGCCTCACGCATGAGTATGTTATTTATTGCTTAAATAACCTTCATAAAGTTACAATTTAATTTTTTCAAGGTATCCTATTGACCAGAACTCCCATGGATATTTGATCTCATTTCATCAACTCGAAATTACAAATGAATGAGGGCGTTCAGTCCAACTTCCTCCCCATATTCATTTCCGCCACTCTTTTACGTTTAAACAGGAATATATAAAGTGATTTACTTGCTAAAAGGTCAGATGAAATAGTAGGAATTTAAGTATATTTTTTATTATCTAATAGTTTGTCATTTGTCATTTTTATAATTAAAAATGGCCAGTTCATCCAAATCTACCAGTGCATCGAGTGGCCAGACACTCTGTTTTCCATTTCCCACCTGAAATTGTGACCAGCGAAGAAATTTATCACCCCAACACTAATATTTATGAGTTAAATGTCAGTATATACGTGGATTTTCCTTAATGACAAGTTTTCTCTTGAATTAGTATGAATAGATCGTCAATTTCACTTCGTTTTAAACGACTCAAATTCCATTTATTCCTATTCATCCCAAATAAACCCCTTTAATTTGGGATCCACTTCAACCACCAAATAAATATTTCATCTAAAGTTTGAAATCAATACTTTATAATTGGGTACTAGTGACGTAGTTGAGACTTCTCTTAAAATTTGCAAGGAACTGAAGTACTGCTAAGTGAATTGCTTTACTATCTCACTCTTTTCTCTATTTTCCATTATCGTCTTTAGAAAGATTGTTTTAGAAGGTAGAACATGTCTAAATGAATTAAAAAGTAATATTAGATATTTATTTCAATCTAAATCGAGACCACCACCATCACACAATTCAAGTACTTTCCAAGTGTTTAAAGCACCCACTCTAATTCACTTTTTCAAAAAGTTCCCCTGAAAAATGAAAATTATGAAATAAATTGTTTTTATATAGATTTTTAGGTACTAAAGTATACTATAAACTTGAAAATCGTAATCGTAATATTTACTTAACTTTGCACGCTTCAGTTTCACGTTCAGTAGCGCCTATAGTCACAGACTTCACAAGACAAAAAAAAATGATAGCAATAATTATATAAATGTTTATTTCACAAAATATTATTCTAACATAAATGCTATGAATGCTATGACATGAACATAAACACACAATCGTCGTGCTCTAATTAACTTAAATGAATCATTTTTAGGGTTCTGTACTCCAAAAGCTAAAAACGGAACCCTTATAGGATCAATTTGCTAGCCGTTTGTGCGTCTGTTAAGATCACGTGGAGATATTCAACTAAAATTACCAAACTAAATGTCCCCAAACTTAAGTTTGTCAATTTTCATACTTTGTCCGGAACCCTCGGTGGGTAAGTCCGACTCGCACTTAACAGGTTTTATTGATTATACTCAGCATTCAGATAAACATTTTACATAAAGTCCCTTTGATCATCGCATTAAACAAGCCCGCACGTTTAATACATATAATTCTAAAAGAATTGTATTTGACAGATGTTTTTTTAATTTTTTAAATGAAAAGGCAAATGTTATTTTTTCTAATATTTTTTAGAGGCCAGTCATGGCACAGGGGCATAAGCGTGTGACTGTAAAAGAGAGGTTGTAGGTTCGATCCCCATTCGTGGAAATGAAATATTTGATATTTTCATTTGTTTGCTCTGGGGTCGAGGCAAAGTCCGGCATGTAGTTTCGCCACTCAACTAGCAATGCCTCCAGAATTCGGCGTTAAGTATGGAACAGTGTCTTATCACTACGCTCCCTGTCTTGCTGAGTGCAGGGTACAGGCTTCTTATATAGGCTTATGAAATTACTTTTAATGTTAAAATTAATGAGAATTTCAATCCAATTTCAGAAGATAAAATTTTTATAATGTACGACTATATGTGTGGATAACTTTGGTTATACAATTCAATAATTTTTCCCTTGTAGACTATAATATATTACTTAATAAAATTAGTACATTTAGAATAGTTAAAAGAAGAGATTCTTATTAAAGTATGAATTATGTTTTATTATTTATTTAAATAATTGCCATAAATTTGTGTTTATCCTACTAATATTATAAATGTGCAAGTTTGTGGGTATGGATTCATGCTTTTTCCATTTTCACACAGATACTACTAGGATAGGTTTTATATGAAATTTTACAATAATATAGCTAATATAGCAACAAATAGCTTTAAGCCAAACTGAATAAAAATGTATATTTGCATATATTTATTATTTAATAAGATTTTAACTTTATCCACACGTTTTATAAAATTAAGAATAATACTTCCACACTTTTACACGCCAAGGCCGCTCTCAGTGCCAAGTTTTCTCGAGTTAGGTCAACGGAAAGTGCTCTAACCAGCTCTGCCAGTCTCTCTTGATGATACCAAGTTTTAATATTAAATTATTTTATATTTGAAATGATAATAGTAAAATATCAATTATTTTATATGTAGGGTTGTAGGTTTGTCATATAAATGACACATATTAAATAAGCTATAAACATAAATAATACTTCAATACATTGTATAAAATTATAATAGAATACAATCAACTACAGTAAAAGCGATTAATAAATATCAACTCTGATTAATAAACGTCCAGAGAAAATTGATGAATTCGACAATAAGAACCGACTTTCCGTAATGATATATTGATTTAATTGCATTAAGCGGCTCTTCCATTACTAATATGTAAAGAAAATTTATAAATAACTTCGATTTTCATAAAACACATAATTTTTAAATATTATATTCTTTGTTCTGGCGTTGAGGATTCGGCGGAAACTGGGGAGCGGAGTGTCTTAACACTGAGTTCCCTCTCCCTATCCCGATCCGTGCGGGATACAGCGTGAAGCTACTAAAAAAGTAGAACTACTAGAAACAGAATATTGATATTACGAATACCTAATTCCAATACAATATCTTCGGTTAATACAACCTGGTATAAAAAGAAATTTCCAAGAACGTTTCACCATTACACCATAATTGTATTAACTTTTTTT